>SRMA01024156.1:438853-637484 GCA_007224835.1 Danionella cerebrum
TATATATATATATATATATATATATATATATATACACATAATATTGTTTAAAGACAGAAAATTTAATGTGCAATTTTCTTTTTGGCTGTACCAAAACAAGCATTGTTAAAAAAGTATTCCTAAAAAAATGGCATTGGTGTGGTAATACTGCTTTCTAAATGGATTGCAACGAATCTTCTACCTGGCTTTTAAATGTATATAATTATTTAATCATTTATATTTCCGCTGTGCATTTACACTATGACAAAATGCTCTGATTTGAGCACTCAAAACCTAAACTACTTTAAACATGCTGGTCCTGTATTCCTTTACAAATATCTTGAATTATATCATTTATGGGACACTGTTCATGTATTACCTGGTCATTAAATGGCCTGTAAACCTTATAAACAACATTTTGTCCATTATACTACTGTATCCATCGACACAGATGCATTAACTACACACCAAATAATTAGACCACACTGTAGCTCTCCTGTCAGCCATAAGAAAAAAAAACACACGTGAAAAATCGTAGTAAAAATATTTTATTACACATAAAATACACAAAAACACCAAAGATAAAATGTGCTTCAAGTGGCTTTGCTTCAATCGGCACTCGGTCGGAGAGAGAAAGAAGCCCAGAAGGATTCATAGTGTCAAACAAACGCACACAAACAAAAATAACTGCACACATCTTCACAGTTTGGCAAAAGAAAGTGCACAAAGGTATTGAGTACATACAAAATGTTCAGTAAAGTGCAGAACTCAGCGCCTCCCATGTCAAATCCAGCAGAACCCCAGATATGCAAAAGAGGGAGAAAAACAAAGAAAGCGATTCAAGTTTTTGAGCTTTAAAGTGTATCAAACAACCCTAATGCTCTTTTAATGGATATGATTCATCTAAAAATGTAATTCCATCATGAATTGCACACCATCATCTTTATCTTTTGCTCATGTTACGAACATGTAGAAAGCTCCACTAACCCTGTTGAAAAAAAACTATTCAGAAATAGGCATTGCTTCCTTACTATGAACGAACAATAAGCTTCAAAGGTTAAACCGCTGGAGTCTTTGGAGGAAGTCATATTTCACGTTATTTCCATGCATGAAGGAAAGCATTAACAGAATTTATATTTTTGGCTGAATAAATGACCCTCATCTGTGCATCAGGTCATGTATCGTGTGATGGCTCTGAGGGCGTAGAGTAAAGCTGCCTGCAGTCGCGCCTCCATCAGTAACAAATTCATGTGGACCTGCACAGAGAGAACAACGACATTTGGTTACAGTAACAGGTGGATGCACGTTTTATCGAAAATACAACACCCCATCAAAATAAAGCCATGAGAAGCTTGTATGCTTAATATACAGCGGTACCCCGAGATACTAATGCTTCGAGTTAAGAAATGTTTGAGATACGAAACGTCTCGCAGGAAATTTTTTGCTTCGAGATGTGCAAAAAGGGTTTAATGCTCTTCAAAACACTTTAACAACGCAGCGAAACATTATGTATTGATTACTAATAATGTGCTATAACAAATGTTAGAGTCAAGGTGTCGTAAAAGAAATAACGTTTATAACATGGAAAGTGCTGTTCTGTAGCACAAGTTAGAGAAACACCGGTGACGCGTTCTCAGAAGCCCTCTCTCCATCTGTCTCCGCTTTAGTTATTCGTGAAATATAACTTGAGAAAGTTAACCTTAACTTATGGCCGTTATCTGCCATCCGTTCCACCTCCTCCGACACATCGCTTCACTCAAGGTAAGGTTTTACATTTGTGTATAAATAACGTATTTTACATGTGTTTTATTATCATTTATTACATGAACCATGTGTAGATTTAAGGATTGAAGAAACGTTACTTGATTTTTCTCTGGTTTTCCATTTTTTCATCTACTTATTCTGCTGTTTCTGAGAGCCTTTGCACGGATTAGGAGTTTTACATGTAAAACTTGCTTCGACATACGAATTGTTCGAGATCCGAACGTGACCCTGGAACGGATTATATTCGTATCTCGGGTACCACTGTATTTATTAAAATGGTAGTAACATGCAGTTGATTTTGTGTCTTTTTGTGTGCATGTTAATCAGGCTTTTCATCAGGTTTCTTTTATTATGATTTTAAAGAGCAAATGCCATTGTCTTTCATATTTTTCAGAAAAAAGGCTAAGAAAAAAAAAAATCACAAAAGAGTTACTTGTGCTTCATAATATTGCACAGAAATATTGTTTTTAAACTGCACTTCATTGAATGCGCTCAATGGAATTTTTAATATAAAGCCAGATGAGCGCATGCTTTTTTTTTAAAGTACCGATCACTTTTAAATATTAAAGTTTGTTAATTTTTACTATATCACAATTATTTACTTGAACTGACTGAATTAAGTTATGGCATTTCAGAAAAAAAAATTTTTTATTAAAGACATTTTTCTGGTGGAAGAAAGCACTTTTTTTCTATTTTACAAAGAGGAAAAAAACCCCACATTGAATGAGGATGTTTACCATTAAATTTATTGTGAACAATCGCCTTAAAAACAACTTGTTTCCATCACAACCAGCTTTCTATTTCCATCAAAAATCAATTCTCACCACTTTGAACTCGCATGAGCATCGATGGATTTGCAGGATGGATGTTAAACTGTACCTTCTCCGAGTGCCGAAAATGCCTCCAGAAGGAAAAGAACAACATAGCGGTAGTTTTCTCCGGGTGACACGCCACAGTTTTCACGTACAGTTTCAGAGAGCGCTCCAGCAGCTGGTTGACCTCCCCATAGTTATAGTCATCATATCTATGAGTGAGAACATAGACATTAGAACAAAATCCCATTCATACTGTTCTTGTGTGTTCACATCCCAATCAATGAAGCTTGCCACAAAAAAAGATTTTGACCTGATTCCGTAGATGCAATGTATGTAGTTCCAGATAGCCTTGCGCAGCGTGCTGGTATCCACGTTTGTGTGCATGGCCATGGTGTGATACGTGAGAGCACACACCACCTGAAACTTCTCATCCAGGAGCTGCGCCATCTCTCCATACAGTCTGTTCATCAGGGAGAAGCCATGGTCCTCCCAGGAGTAATCCTAAATGAAGGAAACATGCACATGACAGTTTAAGATGATGTGTATTTAAAAAAAATAATAATAATCAAACGCAGATTTGACGGCTATTTAGAACTTAGTTTATTCTTAGGAAAATTCCTAGAAGATTTTGGAAGTTTGGGTTAAGCGCAATTTTTTGGACTGTAGAGTCAAGGAATTTGAACAGAAAAGCAGATTATAGATTTAAAGGATCAGAAAAATGACAAGCGCATTAAATACGGGAGTTCTGTATACAGGAATCCTAAATCCGAAGCACTGTCTACGGCTTGAGGTCGTAAGCAGGTATTACATGTTTGGACAAACTGTTAAAACAATGTCTTCTGCAGAATTTTTTAAAAATATTTTCACTGGAAATAAGGTTCCGAGCACAGATTCCCACTGCTGCGATCACTGCTTTGCATTGCACTTGGTGACGCATGGCTTGGATGAAGCTGCTCACCCATAAAAAAACCCTTCCGTGAGTTTCTCTATGCACTGTAAAGGTTAATGAAGGCTACATTAAGTTTAGTTGGTTGTTACCTGTGGAATAATAAATAGCATAGGTGTAGTTTGACATATTAACATTGTTTTTATTTTATTTTTTTTACCGTGTCTTATCTCGCTCAAAAGCAATCACATGGGAGAGTAAATGCTTTGTTGAGTTGGACAGTTTTGCTTTCTCCAGGGGAGAAATACACCTGGGGCCTGTACCATGAAGCCGGATTAGCTGGCTAGCCAGGTAAGTTTGGGATTAGTTTGCACCAATGCTGGGTTTTAGGTACCATGAAAGAAACTCGGCTTCAGTTGGTGTTCATTGCCATGGTAACTTGCGCTGCACGGCTAACCTGCTCCGGGGCAGGTTAAGTTCTGGATTCGAGATCTCAAAACGAAATGTGACCAATCAGTAGAGAACATTTAAGTGACGCAACTAATTTCTAGTGTCTGTTGCAATGGCTTGTCCTTTTCTGAGAAATCCCGTGGACATTTCCGCACAATTCGCAATTTGTGAAATTCTAGAGCCGTACATAACAAATGTGACGCATCGAAGCCATGCCCTTACTGTAACGCAAATGGTATATATTGCGTTGCGTTTTTTGCATGTGTGTGTGTGTGTGTGTGTGTGTGTGTGTGTGTGTGTGTGCGCGCGCGCAAGCATTTAAAATTATTTTAACTGTTAACAGTAGTTCAGCAGTGAAAGCATATTGAAATCCAGTAATTGAAAAGTAGTTAGTAACACTACAACTTTAGTGATCATTCTTCATTTGTCCGGTCGAATGCTTTTAACAATTACACTGTTATTGTAAAGTGTTAGCATAATTTTTACGGGCGTGCAAATACATAAACTAACGTTACATATACATAATTAGACCTTGATGTATAAAATATGTATTTAATTTACGCATTAACGCTATCCGCAATCTTTCTCCAACAGTCTTCTCTCGCTTTGGCAGCAGACACGGTATTACTGCGCGCTTGTAAAACGTGCTTAAATTCAATGTATTTCTGCATTATAATAGTTTGCTCCTCAGCGGAGAAATGTAAGGACCTCCCTCTCTCCATGTCAAACGCAATTGGTTGTTCGGTGGCACGTCACTCTTTTATGTGCACGCGCGCGCCTCAAGTAATCAAGCTTAAGGATCAAAGCCTGGGTTAACAAAGAAAGTTGATGAGCTTCATCGTGGTACCATTAATGCCTGATTGCATCGGTTTAGATTTGTCAACCCAAAACTAATCCTGTAACTCTGAGTTTGTTCATCTACGTTCATGGTACAGGCCCCTGGTGTGGTGTTTTCTCCTCTGGATTGGAGCATTGAATGTATGTAAATATTTATTAGTTGTGGTTCCCACGAGTCAGTTTACATCAGTTGTGTCAGGACAAGACGATGTTGGACTGAAAGGGGTAGTGGATAAGGGATTGGGGAAGGGTGAGGGGGAAAGGTTCACGAGTGAAAAAGAAAATTGGAAAAATACCTCCCTGAACATACCATGTAAGTCCTAGTTCCCATGTTTGGCATATTAACATTTAATGGCATGACTAGGACCTTGTCCTATCTCAATACCATGCAGGAATTCTCTGAGCTCCTGAGAGGGGCCCATTCCTCTCAAACGCAGCCTGCATGCCATGTTTTTTCTCATCATTTATTTTGTTAATTTATTTAATCTCACTGCTTTAATCTTGATTATATTCTCCTCAACAGTTTTATCATCAATAATTCAGTATTCTGACTTTTAAACGAATTTGTGAGTGTGTACCTGAGCCCTCATTGTCGGGGGCGCTTGGACGCCTCGAGGACTGAAATCCTGGTAGGTGAAATCTGCATCCTCAACAAAGCGGGAGACACAGTCGGGAAGGACGGAGCGCTGAACTGGGAGGACGGTAAGTAGAACACAGGATAAGAGAAGCCGTATCCAGATTGATGCTGAACCTCTCTGATAACCAAGAGTATTCCTACCACTGGCGGGCTCCAGTAAACTCTCAGTTCTTTCTCGTTCAAAGCGAGTGAGCATCTCCTCCTGTGTGAACTCTTCATCTCTCTGCTGGACCATCTTCATCCTCTCCACCAGCAGCTTCACTTCCTGTACTGCCTCCGACCACTGCTCCCAAACACAGACTCAACTTTATTCAAGCATTTTTCACAGACCCTTTGAGCTCTCATAAGCCCCCCATGAAATCTCAGATGCATTAGACATCATCAACATGAACTCTGCTCAACACTGCACCTCTGCTGTGTTCCTGTTCCTATCCCGAATAGTTCCTCCGGACTCTGAGGGTGACTGTGGAGACTGAATGGAGGGGTCCTCTGGTGGCACGGGCTCCGGGTTGATTCCGCATCCCCAGACAAATGATGCCAGTGCATGCGCATGGCTCATCAAAACCACTGCCTGAATCAGCTCCGCCAGAGACCAGCGCCCCTCCGCTCCAGGACACACCAACTCCTGCCAACAAAAAATATTTTGATTGCGTCTTTAACTTTGTAATGTTTTTTTTTTTTTTTAAATAATAAGCAATAGGATCTCAGTTGTGTTATACTACCATCAAGTGGTCATTAAGAGACATAGAATTTCATTAACTGTAGATCTTTAGTTCTTAAATCTCCTTATTATTATTATTATTATTATTATTATTATTATATTTAGACTTATAACTTTTTAGTGTTTTATTAGTTTAAGGTAATGTTAAATGGGTTTATTGTTGAGAGGGAGGAGAAGCACACGTATCTCTCTCTCTCTCTCTCTCTCTCTCTCTCTCTCTCTCAACCTCTCTCTCTCAACCTCTCTCTCTCAACCTCTCTCTCTCTCAACCTCTCTCTCTCTCAACCTCTCTCTCTCAACCTCTCTCTCTCAACCTCTCTCTCTCCAGTACCTGTATATGCTCATGCGTGATGATCCAGGGTCTGTGTGCGAGTAGTTTGTTGATGGTCTGCAGCCGCTGCAGTTTCACAGGAGCACAGTGAAGCCCTCGCAACCATGATGCTTCTCCTCCAGAGAGAAGGAAAGCAGAGCGGTGATGCTGCACCAGATACAAGCACTGGTGGCGAGCAGAAGCCTGGAGAGAGAAAGCGCAAGAGGTTCCACTGGTGCCCATTTTCAGCCAACATTTAGCAAAAAAAAGCAGGTGTGGAGAGGGTGGGGTTTGGAGATTGATGCCAGCACACATCATGGTGAGGATAAAAGGATGTCTCCAGGAGTTACAGAAGGAGGTGTGATGAAGCCAAGCAGACCATCTGTGTATATGTGTGAGAGCTAGGGCTTGCCACTGGTCTAAGGGGTGGGCATTATCATCTTGGATCATGACTGATCTGAGTTCCTTGTTTCTTTTTCTATGCGACTGGATGAACGGAGAAACCTAACTGGATGAAACATCTGTCAATCATGTTTGTTTGTTTATAGCCAAGACAACAGCAAAAATTTCATGGCAATATGTTGTATTTAGTCTAAAAAGGTTTGAAAATATGTATTTTCTCAACTTTTAAAACAAGTATGGTCAATCAGTTTTGAAAATATAACGTAATAGTCTGCTAGGAACTGAGAGGATTTCTTTTAAGTTGTCAGGTTTCAGATGCTGTCAATCATGTCTAGACCTCTGAAGCCTTCCAATCGTATGTGTCAAGCTAAGGTTTCTCCAAACTAATCTATCTGTTTTGATGATCGTCAAGTGATATGTTGTTGTCAGTGGATGTGGTGTTTTGAGCTTTATTAATGTGTTCATCGTGTCCCCTAACTAGTCCATACTTTATAGCGCATCTAATTGTTTGTTTCCCAAGGTGAGGGTTTCTTTTGGGTTAAGAGAGGACATTTTGCAGTCGTTTAAATGTTCGAGAGGTAAGATATGGCAGCGTACAAAGCAAACATCTTGGTTTTTATTTCTTTGCAGGTTAATCTAAGTTGCAGTTGGTTTGTTTTGCTTTGTTTTGTTTTACCTCAGGACCAGGGAAACAGAGCCTTCCCCCATATTCTTCGAACCCTAACGATACATTACTTGAGTGCTCTTTGCGAGTTTTTTTTTGTAATAAAGAGATGGTTAAATGATTCTTGTGCAAGTGCCTCAAAATTAGCTTTTAGTCAAATTGTGGGCCTGTCTGTAAAGAAAGTTAAAATGCCCAAAACTAAATAAAAAAATTAATAAAAAAAAAAAACTGTTTGTACTTGATAGATCCTAAACTCTTTGCATAACTCATCCTTTAAAACTATGATAAATAACATTTCTACAGTCCTTTTTTGTTCATTTGTAATATGCAACAAATGTTAGATGCTGATATAGATTTTTTTTTTAAATGACGAATAAAAATGCAATGGATACCGGAATATGTAAATGCATATTTGTGTATATGTGCATCTCAAATGGCTTTTCGAACCAGGATGATGATGTAATGTCTCCATGGTAATGGCAGTGGACCATCAAGCTGGAGCAAAGCATGCTGGGTGCGCAGGAAGCATGTGTGATAGGCCGGATGAAGCCCCATCAACATATTGATGTGGTCGGCACGTCCCTCTGACACCACCGGCTCTGGCATCACTTCCTGTGTGCCCAGTTCTTCCAGCATCTAGAAAGAAATTGACAGAATCTGTTTATAGCGGACCGTTTTGGTGAGTTGTTTGCAGAATATATTTATACACATCTTTATTCACTGTGTTTGGAGAGCATGTTTCTATATCCAGAACTTGAAGTATTCTCAATAACTAATCCTCCGTTTTGTGATTTTATTCAGTTCTTGAGCATTCACAGCAATTTTCGAGGTCTAGCTAAAAGACTACCTCTGAAACAGTTTGTTTAGTTAATGTACATGCAGACATTTTATTTAATTAATTTATACCCTCAAAAAAGTAAACAAACTCCCCACAATAAAAAAAATAAATAAAAATCACATTTTGTGAAAAATTGCTCGGAATTCAAAAGATAAGTTATCTCACCTCTTCGACCTGGATGAAGGCACTGGGACCTGAAGACCAGGCCTCAGGAACATCCACCCCTGCATCTTCCTGAGAAAGACCGAGAAAGCTTAGAAGAGCATAATAAAAAAGCTTATAAAAGCATAATAAACAGGGTATAATTCAGCCAAAAAAAGACAGTCCTTAAACTGTTTTGTAACTCCTTGTCTGACCCTGAATCACCTGCATGAATCTATTAAAAACAAAAGTATGAACTACTACACCTTTGATATGGTAATAACCTTAATCTCTTGTACATAACATGACCAGATAACTTGTCAACAAATTAGCATTTAGTCTAATCTAACCCAATTTAAACAAATTATATTCCAAAATTTTTTGGGATTAAAATGTTACATTTGGTACAACCCAACCAATACTAACAATATCGTAACATATTTTAAATTCTTAATATAATTGAACAAAGCCTGATCATGCTGACACTGTGACATGTTGATCTCTTTAATTAATTCAGGGAGACAGAATCGATTCTGATCAATCGATAATATGAAAATAAATTGAGCAAATTGAATGGTTGGAAAAACAAGGTTAGCGTTGACTTTAACCAGTTCGACCTGGACAATCGCAGTCAAGTTCAGCCACTGTCAACAAACACCGTAAACAAAGAGAGTTTCGGTCATACCGTAAAATCAACTCACCTTCATTGTGAATCTCTGGGGTCGGGTTTATGAAGAAAGAGGAAGACCAGTGTCCGGAGGGTCCGGGGAGCTCTAGGAAATCATTATTGTATCGGCTTGTGTGAAGCAGGAAACAAAACGCACCGGGAGGAGGGCGGGGCGTCCGCGGCGTGAACACACCGAGCCCAGCTGTTGCATCACCTCAACGACACCACATGACGCAACTCCCGGTAACAGAGAGCAGAGGCTTACATTTGTCATCAATCACAGATAAGCTGCAGGTGTAATGACTTATCTTCCGGTGCTGAGTGCGCATGCGCTGTATGCGTCTTATAAGCAATGCAATGTGCTTGGTATAAAAGGTTCATGTTCATTTTTTATCATTATTTGTTTAATATTATTATTTATATATCGACTTGTAAGATCTTACGGATTTCAAAACGCGTTTGGTTTTAATATTTTAACCGATTGACGTTGACGTCACTTTCCCAACGGTTCAGGCCCCCCTCACCGAGAGGCAAAACAAGCTGTAAAACGGCTGGGTTTAATACAGAAACGTCAAAGGTATTTTTTTCGTGGTTAAGTTAGTCTTGACTGTGATCTCCACAACTGATATTCACAGTTTCGATTACCCTGATGTCATGCATATCCTCTATTATTAGATCATACTTTTCCCCTTGAATGAAAACACTGTGTGGCTACTGAATGATTCTTTTGGATGTTTTAAATGTTCATCAATCAACCTAACATGACTTTTTTTTTATCATGCATCCATGCAAACATTTGAAACTCTGGAAAGACCTCCAGGAACCCACTGACTAGAAGGCAAGATACTTGCCTCTATGACTTAAAATATTTTAAGTGTTAAATCACAGCATAGTGGTCTCATTTGGACCAAAAATTTAAAATAATTCGATGATAGCACTAAAAAATCTTTATTTTCTTATTTTCTTTTAATAAATATAAAAGTCCTTAGTAGCATGTGATCAAAAGCCAACATGGTCAGAACTGACTTTAGGAAAATCTGTTCATGAGACAGTGTTTTTCTCGCCCAGTACACATCCATGTGAACCTGCGGCTCCAAATAATGATCCTGCCCACTTTTAATTTTAATTTAAATAAAGCAAAGGCACAGAAATATCCAATCAAACAACACAACAGAGACAGACACAAACTGAGCTTTTATTGAACCATTAGCCTCATCTTCAACATATTTCTACTCATTGATTGAATGTTGTGTATGTTTGTTACATGTCTGCTGTGTGTGTGCTTCATGCAGATTTGCATACAAGACAATATTCAAGCATTTACACATTTATTTCAAGTCCAGTCTTGTATTAAATTACTATATTATATATACTCCATATAAAATAACACTGTAAGGGGGAGTTTAGAAAGACGTTTTTAAGAAAAGTAACATTAAACAGATTCACTCAACCTCAAACTCCTTATTTTCATGGGCTTTGGAAATAACCAATGTTTTCAGACGGTAGAATTCAGTTTTCAACATCCTTTACATTTAAATGACTAAAAAAAAATCAAATGGAATGATTTGATTGAGCATAAATAGTGATTTAAATTAACATCTTGGCTCGACTGCACAGGAGAGACCATATTCTCCAAAATTATAGAGAGATTTTGTAAAAAGGGAAAGCTTTTAAAGTATCAACATCTTCTTTTAACAATGTCAGCCATTCAGAGCAAAAGAATAGTTGCCATGACGATTAAAAGCTCATACTGTAGACAGCGGGGATTGAGGAAGACAAGAGAATAAAAAGGAAAAGATACATTTATAAAAGTAATGACCTTTTTTTCTTCAAACCTGTTTATTGTGGGGAACTTTTGAAAGATATATTTCTTTAATTCTTTAGACATGAGGCTTTGACCCCTTTGATGACAGAACTTTAAGCTTGTTTGTATATGTAAAGGAACAAGAAGTAAAGGCAGTGGAAGGATGAGACTTGTGCTTTTCAAACGATCTTGTTCTCCAATGCAGCAATCCTCTTCGTCACAGCTTCCAGTGATGCTGTCGTCAAGGAAACAACGCAACAGGGTACAAAACTGCACATCTTTCCTGCATCTCACTTATTTTTGTATAAAATGACCTATAATACTCGATTAAACATCCCTTATAGCATTGTTAATATAACAATCAAATAACCTTCTTATAAGTACAACACGCTCTAAGTAATCAAAACCAATCTTACTTGAGTCTCCAAAGATTTAAAAAAATGTTAGCTGAATTTTTTTTAGCTGCAAACTCTCGAAGTGTGTTCTGAAATTTGATTGAGCCAAATTATACATAAAATGTGTGTTTAGAGGCAACATCACAAAGGTTTTTGTTCTTTCTGTTCTTAAAAGAACAAATTGTTTAAAGAATTTGTAGCAAATCAAATGATGATCCAAACTTGCAAAATCGAATTGCAGCAATCCATTTGCTTCTCCTTTCCTTGTATTTCAGCAGTCTGTATATTGATTTTTTTTGGTTCAAACAGTCAATTGTACAACAGCTTTCCCCCATTTCCAGTGTTTATTCGAGTCTAACTCTTATTCACAGCACAAGTTCACCTTTTTGCCACTTCCACGTGCCATGACATCATGTGCACACCATCTTTACCCAGATTATTGTGTGCACAATATCATGCTTTAATCAAAAGATGGCAACAACGAAGAGAGAAGCAGCATGCAAAAAGTGCTTTAGAGATCAAGTGACCCTTTAAACAGTATTTAAGAAAGGATATATTTCTTTGTTAATGCCTGAAGGGCCTCTTCCACCTTTTTCTGGAAATTGGTAATTGAGTTACATTCACAGGGATCTTCTGAAGAGAAAAACAAGTCACAAACAGTCGATGAAATGCTTGCTGTGATGTGATATTCATAATTCCTGTGCACGCTTGTACCTTTGCAAACATTGATCTGCAGCTTCTTTGCGATCTGGTTCATAGTTTTGAAGTCAGCGGTGTAGAAATAATGGTCAGCGACAGGTTCAGAGGCGATTTCTTTCAGCTCATCTTCGACAGCACTGCCAACTCCCACAGCGTACATGATGATCCCTGAAGCAAGCCAACATCGAGCATTTAACAACTTCTTTAATAATTTTAGATTTCCACCCTGGAGCAAATCGAACCTTATTCCTCACCCCTATGATTTGAGACACCCCTACACAGCCGCAACCAAATAGTCACAAAGGATCAGCAAATGCATCACTCCTGATTTTCAAAATTGTAAACATAAACCAAAAATATACATGCCTTTGCAAATCTTTGCTTATTAGCTTTTGCATTGGGCTAATATTTGCCCATTCCTGTAAAACTAGCAATTTTTTGTGATTTAAATTAAGTTTATTGATAAATACATGGACATGAAATCTAACATAAAATTATGATTTTTGTCATTTTGATAAAAAATGACAATTGGTTTGAGCCTTTACTTCATCTTAGCCCTTCCCCCGTTCAAAAAAGTTTGGGACACACCTTCATTTAGAATCCTATTGTCTGAGATAGAACAGGAAGTTGCATCACAACAGGAAAATACAAGTTGCTTAAATAAACTAGGCACTGACCGTTTTTTTCTCTGTAGATCTTGAGAGAGACATTATCTGGATCTCAGGTCTTCCTCCCCCCTCCCCACCCCCAATCTTCCTTTGTTAGTGCAATAAAGCCACGTTTTCTGTTAGATCTTCTACAAACTCGCTTCCAGAGTCTTCTGTAATGGGTTATGATTAATATTTCAACAACACCAACCTGAACATGCAAAACAGAGGGGTGGAGCTAAGGGACAGAAATGGAAGAACATTCAAATTCCACCCAGAAGGCTACTTTAAAATCTGCTACCTACTAACTGAGGTCACAGTGGTATGGGGAGCTTACAAAATATTAAAAGGTTACACTTTAAAACATTGCAAATGGTTGCATTCTGACCGTTCTCCTTAGCTTTCCTTGCTGCGTCTCCGATGTAATCCTGTGACCTTCCGTCAGTAAAGACGATTCCGACCTTTTGTATTTGAGGCCTGGACCCCTGGCTTAGAGTGAAACTGGTTTGAGACATGTAACCTAGGGCCATGCCGGTCATGGTTCCTCTCTCCATGTAGTCCATTTTCTTCACAGCTTCCTTAAGGGACTTTTTATCATTGTAGCGTCCCAGTGGGAACTCAGTTTTGACTGTGCTGGAGTACTGCACCAGACCCACGTGAGTCTTCGTCTCAGATACCTCCAGTTTATCGATCATGGTCATGATCCATTTCTTGACCAACTCAAAGTTTTCAGGTCTGATGCTCTTGGAACCGTCGATCAGGAAGACCACATCTAAAGCTGGGTTACTGCATTCTGAGAGAGGGGGACAAACAGAGGGTGCTCAAGTAAATCAAGGGCCGCACACTGAGACCAAGGGGCCCTCGGGTGTCAGCCAATAAGATTGTATGCGTTCAGTTGAAATGTTGGCACAATGTTGATCATGTCATGAAGTCTCTTCCTCACTCAGGCATCAATCACAGGTACTCACCGCTACAGGATCGGTTGTCGTTCATGAGCGTAAAGCCTTCCCTGCAGGCGCACTTGAACGATCCGGGTGTGCTGATGCAAATGTGCTCACAGTCATGATCACCTGTCGCGCACAGGTCCACCACATCCTCTATCATGAGTGTAACACACATACACAGCAGGTGGGGGGGGGGAAGGGTTAGGAAGGACAGGGTTACATCTACTGTCTGTGAAGAAGAGCGGATCTGTGTGTTTTACAGATCTGCTGCAGGCGACTCAAAACCTACAGCACATCTTTAAAACACACAAAACACGGCAGAGTTTCAGACACCAAGGGTCAGGAAAGCCCTTTGGTGGCTTTTGCTCTGCTGCAGAACATTTACAGCAATAGTTCTCAACCCTTTTAAACAGATTTAAATGAGCAGAGCTGTTAATAAGTGAGTCTCATTTTTAGATGACCAAGCAAGGTTAATTTATTGGTGCAATGTAATTACTAATTATTCTAACCCAAAATGTCTTTATCGTACCTTTAGCATAAGAAATGTCTTGTTTAAGTCAATTGTTTTCATTTCGTGTAGTTTTCCAAAATGTACAGGTTGAGAAGTACTGCATTACAGCATCTGTATTCGTCTGTTTACACATGCTTTACTTCTTCCCCCAAAAACCCGAGTGTTGCGGGGCATCAAGCACAGACTGAAGATCTACCGCACTACGCTGAATGGTTAGCCTGGAGGTGAGATTCATGAAAACATGCCCTTGATTATGAGGATCTTTAACCCTGCTCTTGACTTTTATGCTGTTTTACATCCAGATGGCAAAACTTTACCATTTTTGTTGATTTGTAAATATAAAACGACCAACTATAGAAAACCATTCATATTGCCTTTTATATTCTGATTGCATTTGAAATGGGTGGGTGGGTGACTGTTTTCTTTCATCGCAATTTACAAACGTACCACAGAAAACCTCTTGAAACTTCTTGGTGAGCTTCTCGATGAGGCTGTAGCTCTCCACGTAGTCCACATGGTCCTGGAGTGGTTCACTGGCCATCTGTCTGAGGGTTGTCAAATCCACACGACCCACACCAATGGCAAAGATCTCGATGCCAGCTTCTCGTGCCTTCAGTGCCACATCTCGGATATTGTCCTGGGGTCTGCCATCAGTCACGATAATAGCCACCTGCGAATGTTTGATAATGGGGTTCGTGGCACATCGTAAAGTTCATACTTGCCATAAAAATCTTATGACTAATTAAAGGGGACACATTTTTTAGACACAAGAGTTAAATTAAAAATGAACTTAAGGTCTGAAAACTCATATCAATTTTTAAACTCAGACATCCAAGTCTGAACTCCAACATTGAGGTCTGAACTCGGACGTCAAAGTGTGAACTTGGACGTCAAAGTGTGAACTCTGACGTCAAAGTGTGAACTCTGACGTCAAAGTGTAAACTTGGACGTCAAAATGTAAACTCGGACGTCAAAGTGTGAACTCGGACGTCAAAGTGTGAACTCGGACGTCATAGTGTAAACTCGGACGTCATAGTGTAAACTCGGACGTCAGAGTGTGGACTAAAGTGTGAACTCAGACGTCAAAGTGTGGACAAAGTGTGGACTCGGGCGTCAAAGTGTGAACTCGGATGTGAAAGTGTGAACTCGGATGTGAAAGTGTGAATTTCAGACATCAAAGTCAGAATTCTATCAGTTTCTCACCATTACTGGATATTATCATGGGACCTTGAGTAAAAGGAAATTCTCTGGCCTATTAGTTTTTAAACTGTAAATAATTGTTACAATTTTCAATTGTGTGACAGATGAAAATGATGTAATTACTCAAGATACTTCACAGATGTAATTATGTCAGTACTATACATGTTTGCTATGGCGGATTTGGCACTCTGACCTTGCTGATGTCAGCTGATTTTCGGCCTCCCTCAGCTTCACTGAATGCCACATTCAGGGCAAACTGGATGGCGAGGCCAGTCATGGTGCCAGTGGACAGAGGTTCAATTTTGGACACAGCTTTGACCAGCGCTGCTTTGGTTTTATGGGATTTTAGAGAGACCTCATTCTTGACCCGGCTAGCGTAGTTCACAACCCCCACTCTGATGGCATCCTGACCCACAGTTAAGCCTTCAATGACTTTCGTCATGAAGACTTTAACCTGTTCAAACTCTGATGGGCGAACGCTGCGAGAGCTGTCGATGATGAACACCACATCTGCAGGTTTGGTTTTACACAGACCTGCAGCTGGAAACAAACAATAAAAAAAAAATAGATTTGATCATGACGTTATTATGTGTAACCTATAAATGCATCTTTCTGGATAAACATTTCTATTAGAACACTTAAATAAACGAGTAATAAATGGAATAAATTTGTTTATTTTAAACAAAATTGGTGTAAAATAAAAAAGATAATAAATTGAAAAGAAAATCTCAATTTGGAAAAAAATGTTTGATATTTGAGACAGCGTGTGGAAAACACGTTAATTTTTCAAAATTTTGTCAAAATTGTCAACTTAATGTTGTGATCATTTTAAAAAATTAGATGTTAAACTTTGCTAAATATTTTAAATGTAATTAAAATAAATCAATGCCATAGCGAAATGTTTTACTTTTGTGCTCGAATGGATCAAATATGCATCACACCTTATTGATGAAGTGTGTGCTATTACTTTTGGTCTAGCTTCGATATTTCTGCATCAAGAGTTGACTTGAAAAGCAAGTAATATATTTCGATATTTTGAAGTAAAGCAAAATCGTAAAGACTGCTAACCTGCTCCTGACCAGCAGCTCTGGGAATTATACACGATAAATAGTTTTTTTTTAGGTTGTTTCACGTTATGTACCACTGTTCCTTTGCTCTTATGTGTTAACTGTATTGTTTTGAAATATATATCAGTGATTAATATAATGTCAATGAGTTATGCTATTAGTGGTATATTTGTATTGCTGAGAAACTCAAACTGATACAACTATTCAAAAGGGCTTCTGAACATTATTTAAAGTAACTCAACAGAATGTTTGATGATCACACTATTTTTCCCCTAAGAAATCAGATGCATAATAAGTATTAAAAAGTCTAAACCTAGCCAGGTTACCAATTAGTGGGAAATTGCCAGAAGAGGGCGCATTCAAAAACGTATTTATTGGCAACCTGAAGAGAAAACAGAACCAAAGACACAGCTATGACTTTAGGTATGGTCAGTGTACTCTAAAAACTAAGTCCATTGGGACAAGAAGTCTGGTACAAAAGTAAAACAGGCATTAGCTCAGAGCGCATGTTAAAGTCCAGCTGTTAAAGTCCACCTGCTCCATCTCTACTTTGTGCTGGGGCCCATATTTAAGATTTTTCTGAGTATTCTGATCAGTTTTAACAATGAAATAAAAACAGATGGAAACGTATTTGGTTTAAGTACAAAAATCTGAAAGCTCAACATTCCCGTGTGTTAATAGGAGGGATTAAGGTCAGGGAAAATAATCTCTTAACTCAAGGCAAGTTTCAGTTTCTAGAGCATCACAAATATAAGCATCGTCCATCTTTGTTCTTTTAACAATTTGAGCAGAAAATTAAAACTACACTAGGGTTAACTGAGAATCAAACCTAGAGTTCTGACAGGAGCACACTTCATAAAAGTAACAATGTCACCATTAAAAAAAAAAGGAAACTGCAAATGTCCTCACAGCCTCTTAAACCCAGTGGAATGTGTTGAGGTGAAAGAAGGTTTTAAATGCTACACATTGACAGCGAGGGGCAGAACGTGTTGATATGAAGCCAGACAGTCTGCAGCTCGTTCAATAAATGTACAGTGTTGCCTTCACCCATAATAACTCCATTGATCAGACGTCCTGCCGCAGCACAGGGCCTCTTTGTGGATGTATGTAGCAACATCTGAAACCTTAAAAACACACTTTCCTCGAGGACCTACAAGGAGAGTACAACCTCTGGAAACATGAGCTTAATTACACACTTTTAGGTGTCGGTTCTCTCACACACGGAAACCATTTTTGACTAATTTTACTGTCGATGCAAGAGCTCCAGTGGTTCAAACTCGATTAGTGTTGACAAATATTGCCTGTTTCTGAAATTAACGCACATTTAAATCAGTAACACAGACAAATTTCTAAAGGAATATATACATATAACTAATATAGAAAAGTAATAACCACATGGAAAACTTATTTTTGAGCGAAATTCATTTAAAAGGTTTGTTTATTTTAAAATCTTACATAGATAATTACAGCAGAACTATAATCAGGAAAATCTCCCTAAATTATATATATATATATTTTTTTTTTTAAGATAACCACAGTGATTATGGCTTTTTCTATTTTATCAATTGTTGATTAAATGAGAGGTAAATGTATCGAAAAAATGAAATTTCTTTTTTTTCCCCAAAACTGGTCCAAAATGTCCATTTTCTCAGTTACATTCATGTATTTAGCAGACGTTTTCATCCGAAGTGACTTACAGGTCGGTAGTACGGATTAATCATACACACATCATGCACATAGAAGAGGTTCAAGCGGATTCAGGATAAATTCAGTTGTTTATTTATTTATATATTAACATTAGACATAATAAAACTCGTTTTAACAAATTTTTAGTTGCTTTTTAAAGCTTGAGAGAGACTCAAGAGAGGGAAGACTCTTGAGAGAGACTCAACTGGGATGGAGAAAATTTCTCTCTGTAGATGAATTCAAATCAAGCATCTTACCCATGGCGGCAGCATTTCTCGGATCCACGCTAGCTCGAGCTCCCATAATGCACAGCAGCATCACCAACCCCTGCAGAGGCATCCTGCGAGTCATCCTGAAGATCTTCTGGAGAGCCTGAGACAGAATGAATCCCACACATGCAGAGCTGCAGGTTATCACCACAACCATGTACAGAAGCAGACACACACCTTGGTCTGGAGACGCCCGCTGCCCTCCCATCCGCCTCCTGGAATGCCCATACCTGTTCCCAAACCCCTCCAGCTCGGCCTGGAAAGACAAACAGACCTTGATCTAAGTCTGTGTGTGTGTTTGGTCAAGGGAAGCCAGTTTCATTTTGAGCTTAGGAGGGTTCTCAACGTTTTTGGGGTCGAGCTCAAATAAACATCAGGATGAATCTGTCTTTTCTGGCCACTTTTCCTCTCAAATTAATCTCACACATGCAGGAATTCATGAGTAGGGATGAGGTGGGAAGGCCAACACTGAAGGGCCTGTTCGGATGCTGTGAACGTGGACGTGTGCATTTCTGTGTGTATTGGGAAATGCAAGTCTGTGCTTGTGACTCGCTGTCTGAAATTGAGCATAAGATTAAAGTTAATCAGCTGATGTGGAATTTGGAATAGTGATAAAGGCTTCAAGCGATGCTCAGTTTCCTCTGCAGGTGAAAGACCTTGTGCATCACTTGCCTTCAATGTTAGAGATGCTCCAGTTTAAGATCTTCATTAAAAAGTCAACTATTTTCCAGTCTGCACTCTTAAAGACTGATAACCACACTCTGAAAATATGTTTTTTTTAATTAAGTGAATGTGAGCTGAGAGTATTTTGTTTCAAATAAAGTTTACTTTTGGTTTATTAAACTAGTTTAAAACTGATTTATTTTATGTTGACAGTTTAAAAAAAGAAAGAGCTTCAAAAGGCAGAATGAAATAAGTTTTCATTTGTTTTCAATTTCTTAAATATTGTGAAACATCTTGCAATTGTATCGTATTGAAAGCTGAATGTATAGTTACACTGTAAGAGTGTTTCAATAAATATTTTAAAAGTAGTTTCTTAATATTTAAAAAGTTAGTACAAATGACTGGTGATGTTAAAGCAACGTAACCCTTAAAGTCCCTGCACGCAACGGTGCGTTTGCCAGTCACAGCGTCTGTTTTGAATTAAGTAGGAATGACAGGACCCAGCAATTGGTCAATTTTGATTTCAAATAATGTGTAGGTTAAAAGGTTATTAGTTTTGGTATTTTGTGGTTTAAATATTATAAGAGTTTAAATTAGAATGTGAGAAAATGCATAATCGTCTTTCAGTTTTTTTAACAAACCACAAATTAGTGGCATCTAGTGGTCAAAAGAAGGGGTAACCCTTGGAAGTACAAGACCTGTGGTATGGCTTTTGTTTTAAAGTTCTGCCATGGACCTTCTTGGAACTGTGTAAAAGGTTTAGGGAAGCGTTGCCTGGTTTTTGATTGAATTTTTACTTTGCTGGGATTTTTTTTGTCTCAATACTTGATTTTTTTTTATTAAACATAAAAATTGTTTGTCAATTTTTGCATTAAAAATGACTCTAAATTGTAGTTTTGATACAGTTTCGGGATTGTTGTGGAATTATTGTGTAATTTAATAAAAAAAAATATTTCTCTAAAAAAAAAGAAGCTGGGGTTATTCTAAAAAAATATATCAAGGTATAAAACAACTGTTTTAAAAGGTCACTTATTACAGCAAATTGTATGGTAAAAATGCTCAAAAAGGAACCAGATTAAGGGTTAAAATATTTTTTTTTAATAGTTTTTAAGTCCTTACTATTGATTGACTATAAACATTACAAAGGCCTCTCAGCTTGGTAAAACACACTAGACTCCAATTCTCCAACCAAAGCGCTGGAAACCTGCTAGAAACATCAGCTAAAATACTGACTTATTATGGCTGATCGTAGCTTTTTGCTAACATTTTGAGCATGGACAGGACTGATTCACGTTTACTTTGAGTTTCCCAAGTCAATGGTCCACGAATAAATTAAAAACAGACATCAATCTTGAGCAATAAGCAATCTTGTAATACTCAGATCAACCCCCGAGATGCAAAGCTTATTTCTGCTCTACAGAAGAATTCATTGTTCCTATACCACTTGAAGAGAAAATGAATCTTTATATATTACTTCAAGGTGTTTTCTAAAGAGTTTGACGAGGGCATAATGTAAAGTGACTTTAATTCTGTTCATGAAGCAGCAGGAGCACACTCCACGGTCGTCCCCCTGTTTGCTTATGTAAATGAGGGGCTCCTGTATATTTATATATTACATAACACAGCAATTAAAGTTTCTGAACACAGTGTTCCTCTCACTCCTAAGCTTCCATCCACCAATCCCAAACTGTCCGGAAAAAAACCCCTCCCTCCACACCTGAGGTTTGCCAACAGCCCTGACAAGAACACCGAGCACCATCCGCAAACCAGAGAACTCTCAATAAAGATGATTCAAATCATCTTTCCAAAAGAAACATCGATGGTGACTAGTTTCAAAATGTATATTTTAATAGACGTCACCAAAGGGAGTCTCCAAGAGGATTTAACTGTTACCGTTTAGAACAGATTACAGTAAATATAGATCACACTAGAAAAAAAAATCTGTTTTAATTGATTTATTGAATTAATTCTTACATAAGCAGCAGAGGAAATAAAATAGTTTTGCAACATCAAAAAGCTTTACTCATTTTGGCCTGTACTTCACAGATCTTTCATTGTTATTGAGCACTGAATTCACACCATAATATAGACATTTAAGGGGGAATAAGTTAGATAAATGCAAATAGTAATGGACCTAAAATTGAGCCTTGTGGAACTCCACACACCACAGGTCACAAAGCTGAAGAGCTGCCATCCAATAGGACAGCATAAAATTGCTCATTAAAATAAGAATAACACCAGTTTAAAACAGCACCTCCTTGCGAACTGACCCAGAATAATACTTTGGTTAACAGAGTCAAAGGCTGCTGTAAGGTCCTGTAATAGAAGTGCAGCCGATCTGTGACCATCAACTGTCATCTGGATGTCATTCCGAACTTTAAGGAGGGCTCAGTATTGTGTCGTGTGAAATCCAGACTAAAATTTGCACTTCTAGGTGTTCTAAGAATTGGACGCATTTCTCCATTATTTTTGCTAAAAAATGAACTTTTGAGATGGATTAGTAGACTATTATAATAGAACAGTAGAATGCTAGAGAATATTGTGCATTTGTAATGTTTCAAAGCAATTAGGCGTGCATAAGCTGGCCTATGATATATGTGCTGCTGTTAATCATGCTTCTTCTCTTTTAACATATAAAGCTTCCTGATAAGAGGGAGGTTTGTCTTCCTTTATCATCTGACACTCCTCATAAGAAGGCAGCTTCACCTGTCAATCAAAAGACACAAAGAAAAACAATATTTCAGTATATAATATACAAGCAGGACTGCATTTTAGAACATTAGTTCAATTAAAGTTTGAAGGCAGTGTAGGTGCTTTTTTGGGAGCCAATTTTTATTAAAACGAAATGCATCTCTACACCACAAAGGTACATTTAGATAGCTCTGCAACACTCGTACTCCTGTGACTAACCACTGCTATTCTGGATTCTAGTCTTTTATTTTAGCCATTATACATAATCACTAAATCGATTTCTTTCATATAAAATTTGTCTTTCAAATAAATGTTTTCTAATTATATTTTAAGCAGCTGTTACGTTTAGTTATAATAATGTTGAAATGATTAAAACGGTATTATTGAAACTCTATTGTTCTGTGTGGCAGCAAAACAGGTTTAGACTTCATAAGGCAGTCCAGAAGAACTTTTTTTTTTCACTTTACAATGTCTATGTGTGCTTTCTTCAAACAGTTGATGTTTTTGATCACTCTCAAGGGAGACAAAAAGAAATAGAAAAGTACAATTAAAGAAAAGAATTAGATTTACAGCTAAGACAGGCACCAGCAAACCCCCGTAACCTTAATAAAGACTTAATCAAGGACCTAATAAGCAGCCAAAAATAACAAGGGCCATCGGGGAAGCAGAAGAAATTTAAGAGATGACTATAATTTGTTTAAATAGGGCACTTTTCTAAATAGCATTGACCACAGGGTGGATCAGTTTACGAATTGTTGTGGTGTAAGGTAACCATGACATATCAAAAGCTTGTCATCCCTATTATTTAAACTATAAACTAACCCTTATTACATACCATTTTTATAAATTTGATATATTTTCAGAAATATCAGGGTACAGAGACATCTCCCTTTTTGTCAAGATATGTTAATGCTTTTAGAAAAGCAGTGTTTTATGTTCTAGTGTGTAAGTGGTGACACCTAAAAATGGCAGAGGTTCTGGTTTGACTTGTCATGAAGGTACAATTGTATGGGGACTTTTGGTCAGCTTAATGATTAGGATACTCAGGACCTTTATTATTTAAAATTTCTTTATAATATTTATTATTTTCAAGTAAAATCTGTTTTATGCGTCACATGTGCTCTGGTCATTTAATTTATCTATATCCAGCAGAAAAACAGAAACTCAATACCGTAAGAAATGAGTAAATGTTGATATTTGCATGCACTGTCCCTTTAAGAGCATTGCATCATGTGACAGCAGAGCACATGGCAGTAAACGGATAAATCAACTCACGGTTACAGTTTTTCCAATCGCAGCATTAACAGCTGCGACGTGATCGGCTTTCAGCATGTAAAAACACTTCAAGGACACCCGAAAGATGTACACCTACAAACAAAAAAATAAACAAAAATAGAAAAGGACAGAGATGCTGGTTAAAACAACTCCTCTTCTGAACCAGATCCCCCTCAGATCAATCTGGGGTTATGAGAGGCTCTATACATCACTTGCACACCACAAATCTCCTCACGTTTCCTCTGTGAGGCAGAAAAACTACTGCAGACTCTACAATCCAGACCATAGACCAGTGAACAGATCAACACTGTGAGTGAGTTTTTACAGTACAGGGGAACAGATAAACATTTATGGTTCACTGATTGAAAGTCTGGGGTTTTTCTAAAAAACCTGTCACTTTTATTCAGCAAATATTTGTTCAAATCGAGTGAAAGGTATAAGTGATCAGACCATTAGAAAAAAAAGAAGATTCTGGTTCCAGACGACATTTAACTACAATTATTTAAAGGAAGCTGATCTAGGCTAAATATGGAAATTTGCTGAAAAGCATAATCGAACACTGGGTGGATCAGTTTTCAAATTGTTGTGGTCTGGTTACACCCTAGTTACATAAACTTAACATTTCTATAAATGTTAGATATCTTGAAGAATCTCATAGACATGCCTATTTTGTTTTAAAAAGCATTGTTTTATGACACACAAGATGGCAGAGGTTGTTAAATTGGATCTGGAATCGACTTGTCATGTAGGTTTAAATGCATAGAGATTTTGTTCAGATTGACCAGAAAATAAACCGGAACAAATTTCATGGAAATCAGATGAAGGAGGAGAAGTTCAAAAAGCACAATTAATTCAAAATGGCCACCAATTTGCTAATGACCTCATTATAGTCAAGGAATCAGTAGAAGGAATATGGAAGAACACACATAAGTGAAACTTTAGCATGCCAAAAATGATCAATATCAACATAAGGAATCTTTGGGATTCACTCGAGTGGACAGATATGGACCTGTAGGTTACAAAACTGCAACACCCCTCCTCTCTTATACCCATTTTGTGCCAGTTTCCTTTTAAACATACATTAAACTGTATGTAGGTCTCTCATTCGAATCGAGAGATCATTGAATCATTTCGTAACCAAACAAGTCAGCTGTGAACCATATGGAACTCTATAATTTACTGCACTTATTCACTAATTATTACATGAAAATAAACAGCAATAAAAAGAATTTTGCGAGACACTCATCTCTCCCAAGACTCAGCCGATTTGATCTGAGTTTAATGCAGGATGGGTACCTTGAGCAGCAGGTCTAGCATGAAGACCACTGTGTAGATCATGGTGAACTGACCCATGTCCACATCATTCAGCCGAACCGATCCAGAGAATGACTTCTGTTCAGGAATAACACACACTGAGTGAGAGGAGAGAGTGATCTTGAAAGATTTCAACACAAAGTGAGGGCTTATGGAGAAACCCCCAAAAAATTATACAATTGATGGTTGAAATTGTAACTAGATGGCGCCGTTGCTAACTGTTGAATTTTACTTGAGATTCATTGGCTAAACACAAAATAGCCTAATTAAGGTTAACCAAATTTCACATAGTTCATCTACACAGTAAAAAATTATACAAAAATGCAATTTTTGGATGGTTACAAAAGATTTTCAAATAACTTGCAGCATATGACAATAAAAAAAGATTGTTAATTTTTCTAAGCCTTTATTATGCAAATTTTTCAACCATATTTAAAAAACAATGTATGAAATTATAAATGACTGTAGATGTAATTATTCAGACAACCCCAACATTCTTGTAAAAGATCTGAGGTGTTTGGGTTCTGTGAAACTGACTAATAATGTTGATTTAATGGTGCAGGAAGACAAGCTTATAATCGGGGTCTTACGGCTAACTGCAGGAGTTCTCTGTAGTTGGGTATTCCTGGTAAACTCCAGGTGCCATCCAAGAGTGAGAGAAAACTCATGATAAGCTTCACCAAAATCATCATCATGAATGGCAACACAAATCTTGGGCGCTGCAAAACACAATGAGCTCATGTCACAACTATTTTAACTGAATTTACTGTAATTCACATCCCCGGTTTTGCATTAGGATGCCCTCGTTTTAAACGATGCTATTTTTACTTCTACTTCTACAATCTGGACCCCCGAAAAGACATGAAGGACAGCAATCTTCATTCGTTAAAGTTTATAAGGTTGGAAACATGAGCCCTTTAAGACCTCTCTGTGACAGAAAGACCAGTTTAAACACACACAGATCATGAGATAAAGGACAAGGTTTTTTTTATTTTTCGATCACACGTCCAATCTTTCAGGCTCCACAATCCAAAAAAAGAAAGAAAACAGAGAAAGAAAATATTATTGCCTGTTCCAGTCAGAGATGGAGGTTTTGAGGGAGCAATGCTTCTCCTCCTTCATAAATATTGAGACAAGCGCTCTTTCTGGAAGCTGCCTAAATATTGCTGCCAGCTTCTGATCATAAAATCTGATGCGTAGATACACTCACAGCTCCAACAAAAAAAACAAAAACATAAAAAAAACAGAGCGGCATCATTCAGGATGGTTTTCCACAACAAAATTACAAACAGTGAGTATATTTGACTTGCAAACAGAAGATATTTACTGTAGTAAATACAGTGGCATTTACACAGAGCTGCACAAACACGGTGCTCTCAAAACAGCTCTGTGATGAAGGCCAGTAAATTACATGGTTTTCTTATGCAACCATATTTTATTCATATTTGCTCAAAATAAAACAAAACACAACTCACATTCTGGGAATGACGAAACTGAAATCTAAAAGAACCATGGGTCAACATTAAGCAGGCAAAAAACTGGAAAAAACGTCTCATCTATCGACATTTATTTCATAATGGTGTACGAAATTATGCATAAAAACATTTTGGTGTACACTCACGATCATTAAATTGTTCATTCAAAGCATATCTAGTAACATAGACTGAGACTATATATATAAAGATAGCAAATTGAAATACAAGTGAACTCCTTTTCTCTCCTTTCTTTAGACTGACCTTATGTTCAGAGAAAAATACCAGCACAGAAGAGAACAGAGTCATGAACAGCATCATGGCCTTAGAGCTGATGTCAACTGAGAGAAATAGAGAGAGAGATTTTAACGGCAGCACATTAACAAAGGTATAACAAAACATGTGTTTATTTATAAGATATTTCTCTTAAATGTCTGCCATATTCATATGTGAAGCTTGATTTCCTCACATATGGAACACTGAAGAACCCCTGAGGCCCCGTGATGAACTAGTGTCCAGCAGACCCTTGTGACCAGGACTACATTTTTTTTTAAACAAAAAAACCATTAAAAGTGACTTTACTTTATGAACTGGACTCACGCATTCGCTGACTCCGTGTAGCTTTCATATCAGAGAAGGGCCAACAATAAACATCTTTCTCCAATGAAACCGCTCGACCAAAGGCCACCAGTTTCACAATATTTTCAACCTAGAGAAAGAAAAACTCAATTACTGTAATGTTACACTTCATAGGCACCTTTCAATACGATTGTTGACCAAGGTATTGCACGATTTAAATACGCTGTATGTGAAGCAAATAAAAAAGTGTGTTCAGACCAGGCATTTGCAATCACAAAGCATTGGAGATGAGAGACATATGAACACACCAATTCATCAATGAGCTCCTCCCTGACAGGTTTTAAGAGTTTTTGTAAATATCTGCCAAGGAATTTCTATAAATGACAAAGTTTTCATGTACAAGCTTGGCGCAGATAGAAAACTAACGAACCCACATGAGATTACCGGAAATGACTTTTTTTTTGTTGACCTTTTCTATAGTACCTAAGATAACAAAGAAAGGGAAGAGGAACGTATGAGGGAAGTAGCTGCTCAATGCTTTGTTTTTGTCCTTGAATTGAGAAAGTCAAGCATCAAGGTGGAGTGAGTGGCTTGAGAAGCCTGATGCCGTAACGAAGCTTAAGCCCTACACATTTCTAAATGGATCCTAAACACTGACACAGGTGAACACACACAGACCAAGTACAGACAAGCGGAATGTAAGAGAATGAATCCAAGCACATGTCTCTGTGTGTATTTGTGAGTGTATACTGGCAAGCCGTGTGTTTGCTCTATTTCTAAGGAGCCAACACCAACAGCCCGGATTGCACAGAACAGCGCTTCATTCAGAAAAAGCTGTTAAAGTGTCAATTACACGACGGACGTAAGCGTTTCCTGGAAATCCACTTCACTCCTACAATCGTCGACACATTGTAGGCTTGATCAAGATATTTCTAGCTTAATATGGAGGGGGGTTTAGGAAAAATGTTTTTTTTTTTTGTTTTTTTTTTTTTTTATCAACAGCAATGACAGATCAACGCCTTCAAAACCAGTTCAGATGGAAATACCTCCAGAAACAGGAAGTGAAGCGAGGGTTGTGTCAAACCACAGACGAGTATGTTAGAAACAACATACAATAACAAATAAATTTAAAAGTCTAAATTTGCCAAAGTCAATAGTTGGCTAAATGCATTTGTAGCTCCTTAGAAAGTGATAAAAGATATCTATTTATATACTTGACAACTTTGGCCATTACATGGGAGCAAATGCAAAAGAAGTCACTAAATGGCCTTTTCCACTGTTCCGTTCATCACATCATCATTCCAATACCAGTTTTAAGAATAAACATCAATAGTTCTAAAGGATCTTCCAGGATTTCTTTTCAACATTATATCTCCAGATATCTTCTGTTCCGATTCTCATCAATAGAACATTCCATTCAGTGCTTACAGGAAACTCTTGACAGAGTCTACATTTTATCCCAATATGATTTGCCCTGATATCTTATGAATGTCACTGGGTGCTTCAAAGTAGGCAACATAAATGTTTGGCAGCGCACCAATCTACTGCTTCAGTTTCCATCTACTGCTTCTATTTTCAAAACTATGAAGAAAGATTAAAAAAACAAGTTAAAAAGCTAAATGCTGTTACAATGATTATTATTGATGGTAATGGTCTTGTAATGTAAAAAGTAGGTTCATAAAAACATTTTTGAATGCATTCTGCTCAATTATTATACAAATGTTCCAGCGTCCTCTTTTTTCCTAAATGTTTTCCTCATAACACCCAGATAATTTATTATTCCCTGTTGTGTGCCCTTCCTTATTTGATTACTTTAAATAGTTTCTTTCTAAAGTTACAGACAGGAAGCCATTGGCTTGACATTTTTTCTCTCTCTAACAGGCAACAGGAAATAAGATAACTCTTCAAACACAACAATCTTATTTCAGAATCTGTGAATCTATTACCAGGTAAATGAAGGCAAACACCAGCATGGCATGGTGGATGTTGCAGCACAGCGTACGTCTTCCAGACATCTTCTAACTTTCTCTCCTTCCTTCACAATGAGTAGAACAGGCTGAAATACTTGTACAAAACAGCAGCCCGCAGTAACTTCCTGTGAGGTGTTCAGAGCTTCCTGTTTAGTTCTAAGAAGTCAATAGCTTATTTTTACCATCTCTAGATCATCTGAGAGATTATTAGAACATCTTTCTTTGACTGACCTTATTAAAAGTCTTTTGATGCAGGGTAAAAAAAAACTTTTTATTTGCCGGTTTTCGAAATAAATCTGTTGTGGATAAAACAGAAAGTTAATTTATATGTTTGCAAACATTCAATTGTCACTTTAGGATGCTTTCAAACCAAACACCAACGAGTTAATTTAATGCAAATAAAGTAAAATTATTACCTGTGTGTTATGGAAAGATTGTGTTGTTCATGCTCTTCTCTCTTGAGACAGAGTTTTGATATCTCAGGTAAACCAGCAAGAAGACACAGAGTTCAAGTCACATTTTATTGTCAGTCTCGGTTTTTATACAATGTAGAGATCTGGGGGTGAAGAATACAATTCCCTGGGAAAGCAGCATGAAAAGGTTTTATATGGTACTCACAAAGAGTGGTACGCTGTAGGGTCATCCAGATTCCCTAGATTCTTTGTCAGGCAGCGTGGCCTTGTATCTAAGAATGGCTGTACTGTCACATACACTCTTATGCAATGAAAGTGAAGAGACTGAATGTCCATCACAACCCATGTCATATTTTCCTAATACATGTCAATCATATTTTCCCAATACACCTGATGCAGTGAAATCTATTTAATCGGGAACTTTTTTAAACTTTAATTTATTTGAAAAAGATTCATTTTGTTATCTGACTAATTCAAGGATGTTAAAAAAGAGGAACAGATTAAGTGAAACTCACACTTGAAACAAAGGTGCAAGTTTTGCTGCTTTTTTAATCATGAAAACAACTTCCTGTGACAGGTTTTTCACCAATAGGCTGCAGATAGACGATTAAAGAGGAAGAAGCACAATTCTATTTTTACACTTTTAATCTAACGCAACCAAGTAGAACTTTTGGTGTGTTAAAAAAAATATATATATATAATAGATAATATTATAATATTTGTATTATTTGTGCTCAACAACTGACTTCTATAATGCAGTTAATTGACAAAAATTCATCAAATTCTTAGACAAAAACTGTGGCACTACAAGGTTCAATTTTGCCTCAACTCTACATTTCCAGTCTTTCACGAATCAAAAGTGGGTTTAGTCTTTACCTCACAGGATTGTGCTTTACTCAACCCGGTTAGGAAGGGAACGAGTTAATTTAACACTGTAGATGTGGATCTCTGATAGGAAGACTATAGTAAAAAAAAAAAGTGTGGATTTTTTTTATTTTTTATTAAAGACCCCCTATTATGGGTTTTTGAAAATTGAATGATCTTTAATGCATAGAGTTTTAAATGTGAAAGTGCTTTGTGTTTCAAGTTATAAAACCGTGCTCTTCCTTACTGCGCACACTACCTTCAGTATCTAATTACAACAGATTTGGGATAAAATACCAATCACAGCCAATTACAAAATAATCATATACGAGTAATCCACAAAAAACCCTAAAGTGAATATGAAAACAATAAGGTAATTGGTAACAATGAGTGTCAATCTGTTGCTGGAGACTTTTCCAATGGACAATAGTCTCTTTACAGCAGGGGTATGCAGCATCATTCCTGGTGATCATCGTTTAACGTAAAACTTCAACCATGTTTACCCCTGTGTCAGAGCATTGCAGAAAATATTGAGTATTTGGGGAATGCTAGCATTATTACAACTTAAAAGTACTCTATCTATTGTTGGAAGCTTACACATGCTCTTGTCAAATAGTGCCCTCTTCTGGTTAAATGAAGTCTACATTAGTTTTATTAGGATGTTCCTTCAAAAAAAACAAAACATTCTGGTCGAATTTTCCAACTGGTGTCAAGATCCATCATTCGAGGTGGCTCTACCTTAAACTAGTGAAAAAAGCATGTGCCCATAGCAAAGAGAAAGAACGTAGATTGCCTGGTAAAGCGAGAGCTTGGTTTTCAACTCAGCTTTTTTTTGTCTAACCGCTTCGTAGAGACTTGTAAACTGAAAAGCCAATGCACAAATCCATCTGTGAAACTCATTTTCCATCTGCCCCTCACTCTGAAGTGAAGACCCTGAGACACTTGAACCCCACGAAAAGAGTGGCTCTCCTCCAACTTGTTGAGAACCAGGGCCTCAGACTGACCCCTTCACATGTATAATGCACATATAAAAAAAGTAGCTGAGCAGAGACTCAGAGACAGAGCTTTTTAATAGCTCTATACACCCCAACAAAAACAGCACAAACAAACAGAAAACAAAGGCAGTGTCTTCAGTCCCACAGTTTTCTGAAACACAACAAAGATATTAATCAGTGATCCAAGTTTACATCATTTATTTTAATACAAGTATTAAATATAGGATGTGAAGAAAGCATAACAGACAATGTTTACCAATTATTTTAATAACTAAATTTTGCCTTAGTATGAAATTCCACCATTATCTGTTAAATGACATCGCATTTTTATTTGCATATATTTGTAACATTGGCCGGTTTAAATCATGGTTTAACATCTTTTCTTTAGATTTGGAAGATTTCTATTCAATGAGGTTCTGGGCATTTCATTCCTGCTTTCCAGGATTCCAGTTGCTGGTTGTATTTTTGCATGTGCTCCATTAGCATCTAGTATCTAGGGACCTTGTTTGATTTAGAAATTTCACCCAACGGTAGAGTTTGCGACATACTCACATGGGATTACAATGACATACATACATACATATGGGTTTGGTGCCATCCCATCTGACTACTTTTCCTAAAAATATCTCTTTATTGTAGGTCTAACATACATTAAATATGTTGTTTTGTTTATATATACGTATATAGTTGACAGCTGTATAGACCAAAAACTACTAAAAATTCCAATGTAGGCTTCAGTCAACATTTGGCATGTTAAACACGGAAAAAACAATTGACTGGCTTTCTGTTTTACGAGAATAAGCAAGCAATGAAGAATAATAATGATATGTTTTGACAGCTACTGACTGTGTTCTCTTTGTTATTATATTTAATATCGGTCTTGAAAGTTGTTTTAACAACTTAAAATTCTGGATAGTCAAAATACTAGGACCCTCATTCAAAAAAAATGACCCTTGCATTGAAAAAAATACCCAATGCATAAAATGCACGTCAAGCTTCACCTACTGGAGTTAAAATTGTATTGGAGAAAAGTCGGAGTGGAAGGTGGGCTCAGCCTCGCTGACTCTGATTGGCTGGCTGTCGTCAGACTCTGCCTTGACACTGGGCAGAAGGGGGTCGGTTGTGTTGGTGTGTGTGGGAGCACTTGGTTGTGATGCAGCACCATGTAGCTGAATGAACTGCTGCTGAGGCCGGAGTGGAGCAAACTGACCGTCCTGTGTCTGTGGTCGAAACAACGTCTGACTGTACTGAGCCGTCTGATTGTACATGTCTGCAGTCCAAGGGTACGCCTGAAACGCTGCACAGATGCACAAAAGGTGACCACCCTCATCTTTTTACATGCATCTTATTAGAGCATACAACTATATTTTCATTTCAACTCTAATCCAAGACCCCATTCTGATCAGTGCACATGTAAATGTTGATTAATATCCCAAACATTCATGAAACTAAGAATGAACACAATCTTGACGAATTGTTCCAGCTGCTGTAATCTCTCTCCAGCTGCAAAATCCAACATGGTATCACCCTTCACCAGATGTAGTGATAAATATGAACCAATTAATAAACTGCTCATTCTATCGTTCCTTACATTTTAGGAATAGAATTAATAAACTTTTGCATGTTTTGATAAGGGAAACCCACTTTTTTCTACATAACTTCAGTATTACAGTACAGACGTTCTGTAAGGAATAATGGTAAACTGAATGTTGACACCAACTGATGTAGATGTATCTTTAAAGTAGGGGTGTAACGGTACGCTAAAATCGTATTCGGTTTGGTACAGTGTCTTGGAGAGTTCGGTTCGGTTCATTCGGTTCGGTACAAAACAATAAGAACTTACACAATCTTTATTTTGAAAAGCTGCCAATACATAATAGAATTCTTGCATAAAATAAATAAAAGTGACACATTTGGGTGATATTTTAAATAAATTGCACTCTTTATAAAGAAAAACACATTTTTTAAATAAAAAATGAAATACTGCAACTAGTTAGGATAGATTACCTATCCACATTTTCTGAAGAGAGCACAGATCTGGTTGCAGTGACAATATCTCCAGCAGTAGAAAATGTTGATGTGTTGCCTGCCCGATCTCCGTGGAACAATGTCGCCATACAACTTTAAATTTATCCACTCGTCTATCTCCGTTATTTATTTTAACAGAGAAGCCAAAGTGTTCTCAAACACGAGACCGTAGTGAGGTGGGAGGGTCTTCAAGCTCTGGCTTCCCTTTCGCTTTTGCCATTCCATTTTCCTACTCGCGCTCGTGCTCGTCACTCAATAGCGTCCATGCGGAAACTCGCCTAGGAACATTGTTCCGCTGCGCCTAATATCGCGCTAATAATAGATTTATATAATTTAATAAAAATACCGAATACCGAAACGGTACGCAAGTGTCCCGAACCGAACAGGCCGTACCGAAACGGTTCAATACATACCGTGAACCGTTACACCCCTACTTTAAAGTCACTGAAAGTAAACTTTAAGCTTTGATTCCAAACATCACAAACCAGAAATTGAGCAATGAAGGTGCATAGAACCCTATTGTGATTGCTTAGCAGTACTGTTTTTGCATTTTTGAGACGTGCACGAAAATTCACAGAATCAGAACTGGTAGAATTTTTTTTTAACCAGTACATACTTTAACAGAACCCTCCTATAGATTGTATATGTTTATCTCCAAACCCAGACAGTCTTATCTCAAGGCATATGGGATGTTAAATTGCAAAGCTGTCAGCCAAAATATCACCATAAACGGGAAGTTATTAATATCTCAGCCATACAATGTCCAATCTGTATCAAAATGCCGTGTGTTTTAAGAGTATTATCCACCTTGTGGTGTTGATACTTTATGTTGTAGTTTTCAATGTTTAATATCCCCATTTGTGAGGAAATCTGAATTGAGAGAGCGCTTTAAAAATATTGTCATTTTTTAAAAATCAACACAAACAGTGGCACTAGGCTTACCGTGGACTCCCGACGGCAGCATCATCTGTGCACCTGGATGGTTTTGCAGATAAGCATGGCCCCCACTGCTGTAAGTGGGTACAGAGTTGTTGCTGCTAGCGCTGAAGGGCAAATATGTGGTGCCACCGATGCTCTCAGTGTTTGGAGTGAGGTAAGGAGATGGCGTGAGGTAAGATACGTGTGAGTACTGGGGTAGCAGCGTGCTGGATGTTTGAGGTAGAATACAGCCAGGTTGCTGTGGCATCATGGTGTTGCTTGTTTGAGGTTCAAGGGTGCTGTACGTCTGTGGAGTTATAATAGTGTTCAGCTGTTGAGGAAAAGTGTTGAGTTGGATGTTTAATGCCGTGTTTTGGGAAGCAGAGCTCATATAGTCCAGCTTAACGGAGGAGCCGAGGGTGTCGTAGTCAAACCTGTGTATGAAAGACGAGAAAAGGAAATAATTTCATTTTACAGCCGTTGAATATGGCGATTTAGTCTCCTAAATAACATGTTGAGATGTTGAGCTAGAAAGTTTTTTTGCTCAGCTTTATTCATATATTTTAAATCAATCCTTTTTTATATTTAAAAAAATCCTGTTTTGCAAGATTTGAAACTTTTTTTTACTAATTTTAAACACTATTTATTTTAAAATCTAATCAGTTTGAATATTCTTAAAACTGTACATTTCAGGGGAAAAAATTGCCTTAAAAATCTGTGAATCGGTGTTTTGAAATGAAAATGAAATTTGTTTTTGTCCCTCAACAATCAGTATTGTTTTTGTTTGTTTCAATTGTTTTTTGGTGCACCTCTCTGAATGTGTCTCACTGACCCGGGGTCTGTCTGCAGACTCAGAGGCGTTGTGTCCGCAGAGCTGGACTCACTTTGATCAGGGGTGTCCAGAAGGAGGGACATTGAGTGAGGAAATGTAGGGGGATTAAATGCAGTAATGAGGGGCAGAGAGACGCGACGGATCGGTGGTGGACTGGGCATGGGAGGAACGTAGTCCATAAAATTCTGTGACATGCAGGCTGCCACATCCATACCTGCAGGAGCTGAAGAACACAGAAGAACTGCGAATGTTACAGGACAAAGCCATATGTGGAATTTAATTATGTGAAATATTGAATGTACACATAGTTAGTGTGACCTGCTTGGTTGGTGCTGCTCCGTGTGCTCCAAAGGCTGCTGTATGGAGGGAGTGTGTTCCCAGGGTTGGGATTATTTGATGCACCAGAAGGAGCTGTGAACACTGGCGCCCTGCACAAATAAATAACCAGACAGAGATTGTACAAAAGTTGAAATCCTTAAAAGCATGTATGGATTTCAAAAAGATAAAATGTGATTGCAAAAAAAAAAAACAAGTAAAGAAAAAAATTAAATATGATGCAAAAAGATTCAATTATTACTATTATCAGGATTCAAATCAGTTTCAATCTGAAAAAACACTTGTTACTTTTAAGAATCAACTCTTTAATTGTCTCCAGGAGACAAAGAAATAATGGAGAAAGGATAATGGACAATCACATAAATTAGCACAGATTGAGAAAGGGAGCTCGGAATGGATCATCATAACCCAGCATTTAATAGACGGATGAAGAAAATACACTTATTTCATAGACTTAAATAACTGGATGTTACCACTGTGTTCTAGCTCAAAACAAGTGTTCTGCTGTTGGTGGCCAAACCACTCTAAACTCTGCAATTCCAGTCATTAGATTGAGTTCACATGTTGTCCCCCACAAAAACAGAATGGCTGTCTTTTAACATAACAAAACCGACAAAATAAGGTTAAAATCCATGGTATAATGAAAATGAACATTTACTTATAGCTAATCTAACTGTTGATGAAGCCTGTTATATTATTTTGAAAACATGACCTAAACTAAACATACAGACCGTCATCCTACCTGCTAACCTGAACATAAGGCTGAGATCGACCAGCAGCAGGCTTTTTTACAGCCACTTTTGTCGTCTTCCTCCATTTGGCACGACGGTTCTGAAACCAGACCTGTTGCAAACATCAGAGTACATATACTCAACATTGAACTTCATATAGTGAGTGATTCATCATATAATGATAATTTGCATGTAGACCATGATTCTCTGGGGCGTGACACCGATGGCGGATGCAATCTCTTTTCTTTTGTCTCCATCAGGATAATGATCATCCTGAAAGACCCGTTCCAGTTCCTCCAGCTGATCTGCACATCGAAAACATGTTACGCGTGGATCAAACATTAGGTTGAGTTCCATATTTCACGTTGTCCACTACTCCTGAAAAGGAAGGGCTGAAATCTGGTTCTAAAGAATCAGCAAATGCATACAAACTACTACTTTATAAAATGTGAAAAATATAAACAATCAAATGAATGAAAGATGTTTTTGTGATTTAACCCTCATGTTATCTTGGGGTCTATATGAAAAGATAAATCGCATTGTTTACAGGGTAGGAGAAGCTTTCTAAACTATTTCTCTTTGTGCTCTTTCAATTGAAAATGGCGTATAAGCAAAAATATTCAGTGATAGAGGAGAATGTGTCTGAGACAAGAGGATAATCTAGAGGAAACACTACCTTCAAAAAATGGAAATGTGTTATGGTCCCGCTCCCCACTTGAACAACAGGGTAGACCTTTGCCGCCATATGTATATGTTTGTAATTTTAAAAGGTTTACAAAATGACTAAATCGTTAACATTCGTGGTTAGACCTTTGTTTTGAGCCTTCCCAAGAAACTGAAGGCCATCCCCTTATTTTGTATTTGAATTGTGGCCTCACATGAATGCAGGAGGGGAATGACTGAGGGCTAAGAGGTAGAAATGGTACCAACCGTCTGTGTTATTCAAAGACTAGTATATCTTGCATCCTTAAAAAAATACAGTACATGAGAATCAAAGAGTCTTGAGAATCCATCTCACCCGGTCCTGTGTGCAATCTCACCTGTGCTGTAGAGGGTGCGTGGTTTTTTCTTTGGAGGCATCATGGTGTCATCAGGGCAGACAGAGGGTAAAACCCGAGTGCTAGTTTCTCCACTGATGGTTGCCATAGAAGTTGCTTGGGTGGTAAATCGAGTGTTTTGGCGGGTGCTGTAAACCTGTCTCAGGGTCACCTCCAAAGGCCGGGATGACACCAAGACCTGGGTGTCAATGGTCGAAGCACCCTCGTATGCCTGTTTGCCCACACACTGTGCATCTATCTGGCTCTGGGGGAGCTGAAGAGGAGGCTGAGTCTGAAAGGGCAGAACTGTGTGGTTTTGAGGTGGGAGAGTCATGGTTTGGGGGGGTAAATCTGGTTTGGGGGGGCACACTGACAAATTATTGCTCATGGATTTGTTTCCTGGCTGATCTCCGATCATTGCAAGGTCTATGGTGCAGTCTGGACCCATCTGTAAAACACAGTCATCTTCTAAAGGTGGCGCTAACAGGTCACGTTCTTGATCATGTTTTTCGTACGTAAACTTTGTTTTGTCGTCTTTCAGAACTAACAATATATCCTCTTCATCCCTTTTCTGTTTTTCAACTACTTCTGAGTAATCAAGTTTTTTACATTGCTCTGCTTCTTCATTTCTTGCTTTTAAGTCCGCTGTGCTCCAATCTTCTAGTTTTTCTTCTGTCCCCCATTCTCCCTTTTCACCTAGTTTCACCTCAGCATCCCTCCTCATCTCCTGTGACAGTGTATCTTCCTCATCATCATCATCATCATCACTGTGCATTTCTCCTTCATTCTCATACTCCGAGTGCCTATATTGGCAATATCCTCTCTGCTTATCCTCCTCACAAAGAGGACAGGAGCCATCTAGAAAATTGACATTTAAACCTTAAAATATTTCTCCATTTTGTTAAATACAAAAGAAATATCACGTAAATGTGAAGTCTTTTAAAAACTGTAAGATATTGACAAGCATAATAGTGATTTTCACAAGCTAAGTTTAAAAAATTAATCAGTGCACCACTGAAGCTGTCACAGCAGTAAACACAATAGACAGAGGAGAAATGAAAAAAAATGTAAAAATATTCCAGGTACAAATACAAAAATGTGCTAATGTGATAGAAAATAGCATTTAGAAACATGTGTTTGTCAATGACAGGATTTACAACCTTTTTTGCAGTTAACTGTTTTATGCTCGGGCGGCACAGTGGCACAGTGTCCTTTAAGTAAGAAGGTTGTCGGTACAAAGCTCTCCTTCCTGGAAGGACTTTGCATGTTCTCCTCATGCTTGCATGGGTTTCCTCCAGGTATTCCAGTTTCCCCACAATCCCCAAAACACTCGGTTAGGTTAATTGACTAATCTAAATTCCACTTAGGTATGAATGTGTGAGTGAATGTTGCCCTGCGATGGACTGCCGACCTGACCTGGGGGTAACACCACCTTGCGCCCAATGTATGAGAGAGATAAGCACCAGCAGACCCCTGTGTCGCCGAAAGGGAATAAGCAGGTTGGACGAATGAATGAATGAATGTTTTATGCTCAACTGAAATGTATGCAGATATTGAAGAGAACTGTATAATGTACATAAAAAAATTGCATGTACAATTTTAGTCATTCATAATTTCTGGAATGGTATTCATTGTCTAAATGATTAAACCTATATTTTTAAGCTTAATTTCCATCTCTTTTCATCATACACTCAAAACTATCTTCTCATTTATTATTTTAATGACAATTTAGAATGAGAATAAAAGCCAATATATATACTTTTTTTTAAACAATATATTTCACATAAAATGGATTTATGGCTTCTTTTTATATGACAACTACTAGACAATAGCTTTTGTCTACAATTGCTCAAGATAGGCCTTTTCTCAGGAAATTGCAATCTGAAAAGCACAATCTTTTCCCTATTGAAAAACTATTTTGAAATATACTCATTCACATTTCAGTGAACACTTGCCTCATTATCTTGATTTAACTCCAAAGAGAGCACTTAAGGGAAACCAAGAGGTTGAATGAGTTTCGAACAAACTTTTGTTTCTTTTAAGCAGAAAGCTTGAAAAAAAATTAAAAAGTACATAAAATTTGTTTTAAATAAGCAAATATTTGCTATAAGAATTTCTTAACTTTCAGTACAAACTTTCCCTTTATTCTATTTGATCACCATAAAGCTTGTAGCATACAAGCAATTAACCAAGCACGTGCTACACGATGAATTTACGTTTAAAAGTTTTACACAATACTTAAATACCAACTGTACTAAACGTGGCGTTCTCACCGCCTGCATTAACCATTAATTAGTAAATAAATTGAACGTCCGCCTTAAAAATCAAACCATTAGAGGCTTTATCTGTTCAGAAATGAGTCCAATTATACAATTATCTGTCGAAACAATGAGTCAATCAGCTCATTTACACCAAACCACTCACCACAATTACTGGCAAACAAGTTATCTTCAGCCATTGTCTTGAAAACGAGTTAAAGCCTCTATTTCTAACAAAATATTAAAGTGACTGAGCTTAACTGAAGCGTAAACTCTAGCTGGAGTATTGATTAATAACCTGCGGTTGCAGATCGGGTTACATCACGTGACAGCACGAGCACGCGCAGGGATTCACCGTGTTAGGTGCTGTCCCGTGCTCTACTTTCATCACGTTTTAAACCCAAATTAGGATCAAAATACTGACTTCGTGGCGTTAAAAAAAATCAAGAAATTACGACGTGATTTCAGAATTGTGGGAAAAAGTCGTTGTATTCCGAGATACATCAGGTTAATAGGTCATACAAACAAGCCTATTTCAATTTAAACCTTCTTTTTGAAGAAGGCAAAAAACTTGATAATTTTTTAAAAAAAATTTCTTGACATAAATAATGTAATAAATCTTTTTTTTAATTGAATATATAATTGTTTTGATTAGAGATGTAGCACTGTACTCTACTCACAGATTGTATCCACGGTATGATGCAAAAATACAATAAAACCATACTAATAAGATTTGTATTAGACTCTAATAATTAGAGTACAGCATGTAATATCATCCACCCACTAAGAGCAATCCTAATGATTGCATTAGGTCATCTCTTGCAGTGACTGAGAAAATACAGTATATTTTTGCCTTATTGTCTCCTAAATAGTCATGAAAACAAATTTCAATTTCAAACCCTCAATACTCAAAAGACATGTACACAAACTGAACCCAAATAGTTTTTTTTAGGTTTAACATTTACCACATTTCTGCAAGAACCCAATGCATGATATAATCATGGGTTTTCACGCTATATTTTAGCTTTAGATGCATGCAACCATCAATCACATCAAGGTTCTACAAAATAGTAATCTGTGATGAATTGTTATCAATCACATTTAATCAAATTATTGCAAACAATAGCCAAAGGCATTTGGCCATGAGTTCATTTGCTCAGTATTTCTGTGTCTGCAGTACAAAAATATCACTGTTTAAATTGATTGCGAAGATTCATTGAATGCAAAAACCAAATTTGAAATTACTGGGGGTTAATCCAAGTGTTATGTATGGTTGAGAAATTGCCTCAAAGAAGTCTTTTAAAGGCATGAAATGACAAGCCACAGGGATAACCAATCAGGTTTTTATTTAGAATAGAGTGGCATATTAGTGACAGAACTTTTCCTCTTTATACACAAATCAACCAATGAGAAAACAAAGCAAAGAAACCAAGAAATTGTAAAAATGTGCATGTATAAAACCAGGCTGGGCCAGAACCATCAGTCAGATCAGAACCATGCTGGGCTGTGATGGGCACACAGACACAGGGAGGCCCGCCTCTTCTTTTTTTATTTGGCTACAAAAAAATTAAGGGTGAGACCATTTACAGTTTGGACAATTAGAAAAGACAAACAAACTCAAAGATTGACAGGTTAACCCTCATCGAGCTCCAGATGGGTTTCCTGGTGGACAGGTGTGGTTCTGGGGAAAGGGGTTCACTGGGACGGGTGAAAGTGTTGCTCACAGGTTCAGATTGTAGGATCTGTGGGTAAAAGCTTATTAAAACAGACCTCCAGCACCAGTTTTTTTTTAAATTAGTTTGTACAAAATTCTTGAAACAATCATCACGTCTTAATACCTGAATTACTCACGCTAATTGTTGTAGGATTTGTACGGTGTTGATATTTAAAAACCATTTTTCTAATTCAAGTCTAATGATTGCTGAGGTTTTGTAAGCATTTGTCTTTATGGCCAATCTCTTAGACACACCTTTGTTCAAGCTATTATAAATCAGGTAGTTTTTTTTTTGTTTTATAATTACTGATTACGGGCAAATTAAAAGACATTTCTTTAAATATCACGACTTACTTTTTGTTTAGATGAAATGTTGAGTTATTTTGGAACTATTATGTAAATAAATATATTTACAAAATCACTGTTCTATGTCCATGAAACAGCATATAAAGCTTGTCGTTAAAAAAAAAAGGATTTAAATGCAAAAGCCTCTGTGCCATTCCTGCTTTTTAATTATTAGTTTAACAAGAACTTTGCAGACAGCGAGTGATGAATTTTTCACATTTTGTGTGTCTAGGAGACCGGTTCCTTGATATTCTGATGAGCAGTGTGCTGTGATTGGTCAGAAATCCTCCACGGTCCTGTTTCTAAGGCCGAAGCTGTGATACTAAGCAACTTATTTTGTGTTTGTGCAAACGTCTTACAGAAAATTAAGTGCTGGGAGAGTCCCCAAAATGGAAGAACAACGGGCAGTGAAACACATTTCCAAATGCATCAAACAAACCACACTCCATTCAAGCAGACAGTCAGGATATGGTACAGTAAACAAGTTACAATTGTGACGATACAATATTAAACTGAACGAAACCAGCCTGTATGGATCTCAAGAAGAACAGTAGGGGATGCTTGAGTGTGTTTACCCACATGAAAAATCACACAACCCCAATGCAGTATTCAAGGTCATGTTTCAGCTTTCCTCTGATATGCTTAGAACTCTGTTACTGTGAATAAAAAGGACATTTTGGAGACTATGTGTTGATAATAGTCAGTCAGTTTGATGGAACACTGATTTTTAAAATGATATGTATTATTAGAGCTGCAAGAAACACTGACATGACACAGCATGTACATTCGGAGCGGGTCAACCACAGAGTCTGCCGTCGAGCGCTTCTTATTGCTAATTCATGCATGTCTAGAGTTTGAATGAATCCAGGTAATCAAAAGGTAAAAGTGATGTTTCAGTTACTTTTCATTCATGCGGGATGTCCTCAGCTTTGAGGTCATCGAAGAGATAGTTCACCCAGAAATCAAAGCACGCCACAGTTTGCTCTTTCTAGTTCAAAGCCACAAAGAGATCTTTCTGAAAATGGTCCTGCTACCAACTTGCAACTCATTTATTGCAAATGATGAGAAGGTTTCATTGAGGTTTAAATAGAGAAATGCTAAATATTATTGCAAACCCAACTCTAAATTAAAAGTACTTGGTGTGCTTGATTATTCTTGCTTTTTTGTAAAATTACACCAGTCTAATATCCATCATTTGTTTGAAGCATTTGTGGCTTTTAGAAGCAAGCACATGTAACTAATAATTTCAGAACTTGCAGAAAAGTCAGAATCTGAGATAAATACAAATTAAAGTTAAATAGTCAATAAAGAAAATTACAGTTTTGTATCTTTAAGACATTAACCACCTCACATATTCCACATGGGGTCTGGGTAAAACATTTTTTTGGAGTAAATAAGTTGCATTTTACCATGTTAGAACCCAATCAGCAGCACTTTTAGCATAGGTCGTTGAATTTGATTAGACCAGAAGCGTTTCCATTCAAAATGGCCAGAGAAAAGAAAAAGTGGTGTGGAACTTTACCCTCATTCCTACGCAATTACGAGGTGTAATGATGCAGCTCATGAAAATGGACTAAACTCCAACAAGATCACACGCGACCAACTGCTTGCACAGGGAGTTTTCCTCAATGATCATGGAGACATTTGTAAACTAGGTTATTTACCTTGCATGCTATATATTTTAACTGGAATAAATTAACTAGCAGACTTTGCAGCATATTCGACAAGAAAGTTCATGTGTGATGTCACAGTACCTGTTGCACTCTTTTAAAAGTATAGCCCCTATTGTCCAGTTAGCCAAAAAAAATCTAATCGGAAGAAAATTACAACTCATTGTGAATCCTGATGCTCCTGGTCCAATCAAATTCAATGACCTATGCTAAGCTAACAGTGATTTCACCAAATCTAGAGAAGCTGAATGAATAAAAGAAAGATCTGGGTGAGAAAACAAGATACTTTTATTTCTGGCTGAACTATTGCAGATGTTACCCACAGCACTAATATCTCAACCATCTTGAGCGTCCATCAGAGATATTCATGCTTGAAAGCAAAAGCCAAACCCTAAGACTGCTGATTGTTCTTTCAAAATAAAAGTTCCAAAAGCACGTGTCCTAGAATATCCTGGTTAAAAAGTATGAGAAAGAAAAACGCGTAGTGTTGATATTTACACCAATAGATGCCAACTGCACAGCTAAATAGATCATTTCCTTCACTACGATAAAGATGATCACATGTTCCTTCCTCTCAGAGCTCCTGATATATTATTGATTATTACTAATGATAACTAGAGTCTTTGTACACAGCAGAGTTCAGCCTGTCCTCTTGCTCTATGCATGCGCTATCCCAGGCGGGGAGAAAGAAATGTTTCCTCTGCTGAACCCGGAGCTTCCTGTTCTGGTTCTCCTCAGCTGGGAGAGTTGGCCAGGTGTGTGTCTGCAGCAGTGTGAACAGTTCCATGCTCTTACAAGTGTATACAAACCTCTCTCCGGCAGAGGGAGTCTTGCACTTTGCTCTCATACATGCACCCTTAGTTTCCAGACAGACAGAAGCAAACCTCCTGTCTCTCCACTAGAGGGAGTCAGGCTGTCTGCACGTGTGACTTCTCATACATATCTCAGACATCCCATCATGACTGCACGCAACCACACACTCATGCATGCATGCATGGGCGCAGACACACCGCCGACGCACACCTCCTCCCACTCTGCGTTTCTAGCACCAGGGAAATGGAAGGCACCACACACTGTGACCTTGGTGACCGAAGAGTATTTCAAGAACAAGCTCCAAATTCCACCCCTCCTTCTCCTGTCTCGCTGCCAGACTACGAAAACCCCCCACCATTTTCCATCTTTTTTCATGCTTTTTAAATATTTCACTCATATTTTAAGTAATTGTGCAGGAAACACCTTTGAAACGGAGTCTTACAAAACAAACAAAACAAGATTCAGAGAACAACGATTCTAAACATATCAATAGTAACATGTTCTTAAAAAAAAAGTTTCCTCTGTGTACAGCAGACCCAAACCCTGCCCACTTTCAAAGCCCCTCCCACATCGGCTCCTATAGTTCTAAATTGATCTTTTTCAACATTTTCCTTTTTTTTTTTGGAAAAGAAAGTTCCAAGTCTGTGGAATGAGAGGCACTCTCATGGGGAATGAGGGAAGAAAGGGATCAAAGGAAAAGAGGTGTAATGAAAGGAAGAGAGGAGGGGGCAGACGGCGAATGATGAAAGTTGAATGATGGACGTTAGGCGTAAAACTCCTCCTGCTTGTCAGGTTTCTGGTAGGTGACGGTGGCTTGTTTGGGCTCCTCCAGCGTGTAGCTGCCTTCATCTTTCTTTTTCATCCGGTAAACGAGAAGCATTACAAGGAAGGCAGCGAATAGAGCACCAACAACTCCTCCAACAATCACAGCTGTGGAAAGAAAAACCGATATCAGTATTTACTCCATTATTTTAGCTGATTATTGTGAGCATTGACAACATTGACATATCTCTCCCACCATTCATAAATGTGCTCTGGGACTTCAGAAGCACATATATTAAAATAAATTCTTTTTTAAATGTACCGGTAATTCAAAAAAGACTTGGGGATTTTTTCAAATACATAGTTTTATAAAGTTCCTCTTGTTTCTCTTTCAGTTTTACCGCTTTTTACTTATGGGGGAAGTTCCCAGACGATTTTTGTCACAAATACATAACAATAAATCTATAAAAACACACAATCCTTGTTTGTAATAGCACCTTGAGACTGCTAGGAAAGACTATTTGATTACCACCATCATTAACATTCTACATTACAACAGCAATAGAGGTGAAAAAGCAAGAACCGTCGTTTATGTAACCAGGGGGCCAATACAACGTTGTGTGTCAGCAAAGGATGAATGCTAACGATGCTACATAATTACATTCTGATCACATGAATGCGATCAAACCCCTTGTCTCTTGGATTTCCTGAATTAGAAAAATAGTGAATATTAAGTGGTTGCTAGGGTGTATCATATCGTTGCTATGATATGTTTAGTCTATAGTAAGTTTAAGTATATATAAACCAACTCCATTCTCTCTAAAAACGCAATGAAGTAAAAAAATCTCAAGGTTAAAAACAACAAACTACGACACATTTAATCACGGCTGGGAGAGTCCAGGTCTCTCTAAGTCAAAGCTGAGCTGCAAAAGCCTGAAATCTGAAGTCAACTCTAAAAATCTCCAACTAATTTGCCGCTACAGTCTGCGACTCCTAAAGTGTTACCTATGAGCAGGAAGTCTGCAAAAACAAAGGCAAAGAGTCCTCCAATCAGAATGGCTGAGGAGAAAGAGACAGCGTGTCAGATGACGGGGTGAAAAGAGAGAGAGAGAGGAAAAAAACAGAGGGGAAGGTGAACGTGAACAAAGAGCAGAAGAGCCTGTTCTCCACAGAAAGATAAAAAAAACCCAGAGCCGAGCTTCTGGTTTGAGATAAAAGAGCCCAGCTATTCTTAAAGCTACAATGTACAATGAGGTAAAAAAACCTCAAATCCTTTAAGAACTGACCCGTTAAACATCTATTTCAAACTAGTGAGAACGTTAACTATTTCTGCTCCTGACAGCAATAACACAAAAGCTTTTGAGAACCATTGATGATTCACTTATACAAGTGCAAGGCTCTGGTTAAAGATTCACCCACATTAGAGGACTCGGGTAGGGTGGGTATGATCATAAACACAGCAAAGCCTAAAACAGGACATGTGCGTAACCACTGGTGGAAAAAAACCCAATTTCAATATAATAACTGCACAATTCATACATGTTTAATTTGCCTCCAAAAGACACATTTTTTTTAAGAATGACATGAAGTAAAATAAAAAAATGGCTTAATCTGAGCATCATGCTCCACATTGTGGCTGCTGTGAATCATAAGCAGCTAGGATAAGGTGGGCTTAGACGAGGGGTGTGAACTACAGTATTACTGCGAGTGGTATAAAATATTTCGGCAGCTCTTTAAAAATGTATTTTTGCAAAAGTAAAGCGGAATACCATTATATTTAGTTAGCAATATACAAACAAAGTGAAAAAAATTAAAGATTAAAGAAGAAAAAGAGAGTAGCCTGTGAACAGTTACCAATTTGTATTTAAATGAAATGTTCCTATTGTAATACGCTTATCAAACCAATTCGCTATTTGACCACAAGATGGCAAGCACAGCAGAATCACTGGACAGAGTTTGGTCTCTGAAATCTACCCTAGTGTAAAAATGTAGTAGAGAGATTAAAAGAGGAGGGATTTCTAATTGAGCATTTATAAATGTAAATACTCACAAGAATCAGTCTCCCGATTGATTCACTAAGCTCACATATCCTCTTAACTCAAAAACATCTTTAAAAGCACAAAAATGACCTGTTTGTACATAAATGAAACTAGCCTTTGCCTTAAAGACTGCTAGGGCTTTTAGAATTGAATCTAAATCTCCAGTTTAAAGCTGTTAAAAGTGATTAGTTTAGATGTGGTTAAACTTTTTACAAAGCTACTTTTTAACAGAACTGTGAGACTTTATCAGACTGACCCTGAAATAAAATTATTATAAAGTTTGCATCTAAAGAAAAAGAATGATATCTGATACAGTAATAAGGGGGCGATGAACCAAATGCTAACAATCTTGCTAATGCTAACAGCAAACACACACTGTGGCTGATATCGGATAAAAACTAATTTTGTAATTTGTTTAAAATCTATTGTAGTTGCAAATTAATAAAAGACTGTTTTACTCAACCTGGTAATATGGTAAAATATTATCTACAAGGAAAGATTTTGCTGACACCATTAAAAGTCACCTTAAAAGTAAATTATTTATTATTAAAAATGAACTATAAATCTAAATAGATATATGAAATAGGCTAGTTTTTAAGCACAGATGTTGTACTAGTAATGTTTGATTTTTATATTAGTTAGTGGACTGTGTGTCACTGGAGGAAGCTGCTATGCCACGAGGAGCTTTCAGTGTCTGTCACGGCAGTCTTCGAGCCCCATGAATCAGCATAATGGACCTTCAGAGTTTTCTTTGAGTGCTGAACGTAAATCAATCTCAGGACTGATCAGTTGTATGGAAACAATAAGTGTTACATAGGTTAACATGACCCGGGTCTACGAGATGATGGAAGCATTTCACATTTCCCCGTTAAAGGCTATTACAAATGCATCAAAGGCTCACCTATCAACACCTCTTTCCTCTCGAGGATGTTCTTCTGCGGAAGCTGAGCAGCCGAGCTTCCAGCTGCATCCACTGTGTTTCCAGTCAGATCCGGTTCTCCTTGCACACCGGGCACTGCTCTTCCCAGGCCCACCTCGTTATTCTGGCGAACCTCAGTCTCGCGGATCTCAAAATCACCACTCGGGCCTGGACCCGCGATCTCATTATTTACTGTTACCTCTGGTTCCTGAAGAAAGAAGAAGGAAAAAAAAACGATAATCTCACTATAGATCATGAGAAACTGAAGAGAACAATCTCAGAGGTGTGATTCCAAAACTGCTGACTGACTTTCTCGGTTTTAAAGGGGTATCATTATGCTTTTTTACAAGCGGTTGTAAAGGTTCCGGGTGTTGCCAAAGTGACTGAAATTTCCACCGAGGAAACGGTGGCATTTATTAAACAATAACATAAAAGAAAATAAAGTGAATAACATTCTGATCTATATAGACCTTGTGCCTTAATTACTGCGGAAGCAACATGGCAATAAAAAAAAAACTGTTGAAACTCCCTTTCTAATTCTACTGCTTACTTATCGGTCCACAAACACGAAGTTTTAAACTTTCTTAAAATAAGGTTTTTATGGAAATGACATGTAAGGTTTGGTAGTTTCTGACCTGTGTTGTGGTCGCAAGCGCTCGGGTGCTGCTCTCAGTTGTCGAGGGTTTAGTGGGGGTGTTCTGTGGTTTCCTGGGTCGAACTGGAGCCAAACTTGGTGTAGTTTGGACAGGGCGTGGTCTGGTTGGCTTGGCAGTCGTGGATGCAATGGTTGTAGGTTCAAGCTCAGTGGTCGTGATCTCCTCTGTAGTTGTCTCTGATTCTGTCGTGGTCTCCAGCATGACTGCCTCTGTGGTGATAAACAGGTCATCTTCTTCTGTAAAATCCTCCTGGCCAGTAGTGGGCACTGTAGTGTCAGCCACAGTGGATGAAGTGGAGATGTCTACCAAGACTACTGGAATGTCAGTCAACCGTGGCACAACTGTGGCCTTTGAACCCTCTTCCTCTTGTACTTTACCAACATCAGGCCTTTCAGTTTCTTGCACTACTTCTTCCTCCTCATCCTCCTCCTCATTCTCAACCTCCTCCAGCTTCTTGTCGACCTTCGTCTGCACACTGCTATCCACGTCCTGTCCCAGGCCACTCTCGCGATCAACCTCAGGGGGAACTGGGCTGCTAGGCTCAGCGGCAGGAGGTGCAGAAGGGGCAGGGCCTGTGGCTTGAGTTGTTGAAAGTGGGAGGGGCTCTTCTGTTGTGAAAACCACTCCAATCGAAGTCGGTTTGACATCCATGTCTGGATCTGGAAAATATCAATAATTTAGGAATTATTTTCATTGATTTAATCACTTTCTTTAAAACCCTCAAGGGGTTCTGCAGGTCTCTTCAACACATATTGCGTAAAAGGTACACCAGTCCATCTGAAAATTCATGCCAGAAATGTTTACATAAGGTGCCCAAATCACTCCTAATCCACCCTAAAATATCTTATAACCAAGCTTTCTTTAACTATTTCAGGTTTCTGAACCTGAATAACTTTATACATCCAGTAGTTTCTGAAGAGTGTTCAAACTGTGGGTTTAATGTTAGCATTTATTTTGGCCAGCAGGTCGAAGAAGACTATCAGGCTTCCAACCCTTGGCTTGATGTTGGACGTTTAAGATTTGCATAATCAGGAACCCTTTAGACACAACTTTGGTGCACAAATTAAGCCTTTTAAAGTTTCATTCCTATACAGAATTATTACTATAAATAATGACACCCACTGACTTGAATAAGCCAAATGTGTAAAAATGTCTTTCCTTTCCAAAATGTTTAACACGATTGACTTACAATAGTTTTTAAATCCTTAAAACTAAATGAAATTCACATCAAATATTCATATTTATGCATGTTTTTGCTAAGTAAGTGGTGGGAAGTGGGAGGGGCTCTTCTGTAGTAAAAACCACGCCCACTTAGATCAGTCTGGCATCCTTGTCTGAGCACTGCGAGCGAGACAGGTGAAGGAGATCAATATTCTCATCCAATTCAGAGCCTGCTAATGTGTCATACGATACCTTGCGCTAGTCTGCAAGGCTTCAAAGCAACGTTTTGATTGGTCAGTCTAGGAATGTGATCGTACCCATGGCAACACATGAATAAAATATCAATAACTCTGCTGAGAAATACACAAGCCACGCTCAGCAGAAACAAAGAACAAAAGCAAGCTGCTTTGAAACACACACTTTATCCACAGGCTGTTTTTTTTTTATAAAGATATGTTTTATGAGAACAGACTTTAACTAAAGGCATCAGCATTTTGCTACTTTAGCATTTGTTTAACTTTTTACAACTTACAAATACAGTATGTTATAATCTTTGGCAACTAAACTCAGTCTAAAAGATTCTCATAAAACAGCAAATTAAGCCACAATAGCTTTCACAGACTCCATGAGCAAAACCCTCAGAAAACATCTCCAGTGTCATGTTTTCCACTGTTTAGCAGTGTTAGTGGTTAAATGAGGGAAAGTGTGAAAAGTGTGGTAGCAGAGTTTTTCGGAGCGTTCACAGGGTTAGGAGGGCGCTGAAAACACACCCGTCTCCAACCAACACACCCAGATCCCTGGAGCTGCTGAACTGATCTGATTAACTGTAATCTGATTACAGCGGGATCAGATCAACACTCACACATACAGGTGCCGAGGTAGAAACGCTTTCTGTCAGTCAAAGGTTCAGCAGAAGCTAGAGATGCTCTCCAAAAATAAGAAAAGACATGTCGACAGAGAGTGGAGAACCATCAACCACACCCCCCCACACACAGTTTAGGAAGGATTTTAACTTCTTTTTTAAACTCAATCTTTAAATTGATTTGCAATTATTATACATTTCTCGTGACTTTTTTATTTGAATGCATCGAAATAGTGCTAAACCATGTGCTAAAAAGATTTTTTTAAAAAATGCTTTTGGTTTTTTTAATATTACAAAATCCAGAATTTCCTATTTTTTTCTTAATGCATATATTTTCTCTTTTTACATTTTATCTCAGGTGAAATAAATTTTTAACAGAAAGTTAAAAATAAGTTTTTTTTAACAGAAGATGGCATTTTTAATTCTAAAGTGTATATTTGTTCTCTTATTTGTTGCAAAGATATTATTTAAATGCACTAGTACTAGATACTCTTATAGAGGGAGGGGGGGGGGGAATCAGTGGTGAGAGCTGCACCAGCTGGTGAGGGATTGGACGTCCATTCGTGCGGCTGGAGGGTTTAAAGCGAGCAGCTGTGAGTGTGTGTGTGTGTGTGTGCGCGTGCTCTTAATGAGTGATTCACACTCGCATGTCACTGACGCACTGAGGGGGAGCCGACACCACCTTATTATAACAGAAAAAAAACATAGTTTTAACCAATTTGTTGAATAATTTGCTCTAATTTAAAGATCCATGTTTTAAACTACACTAATATGTAAATATTTCACCACTAGGGGTCGCTTGAATTCAACTGGCTCACTTCACAAGACTGACATTTCTTAACATTACATTTCCAAAAGCTCACTCTACTGTGTTTGAAAAGAAAATGTTGAGCAGGACACTAACACTAACCATATCTGACTTGAATCAAGACCAATTTTAGTGAGTGGGTATTTTAATATAAACGCATGTATGAAATATGCGTATAGACCACAGATGGCAAAAACCTGAGCGATACATCACCGCCTAAATGAGCAGCAACAGAGTGCTGACATGACTTATGCAGGTCACATGCTTAGAAGCAATCAATAGAGGAGATGAGTGCCATCAGAGATTCACCTGAATTTCCTTTTTGTACATATTCCCACACTGGTGCTGCATGCACTTGTTGCTGTTTTATTACTCCTTACATTGAATCCCTTTAACAGGTTGCTTTATATTACTCCATTGGGGCATTTAGTGAAGTTTACAGCAGTATCCTACTTTTGAAAGCATAAACAAGGATTTGATGATTTTTCTTTTTGTTTGACTGTAGACACCATTAATTCCGCTCCATCAATGAGTTGAAAACACATTTAGCCCAATTCAGCACAGCAAACTATCACCTATTTTTTTTCAGGATGAAACACTAAAATGAAAATAACCCTAAAACAAAGGAAATAAAATTGTCCACTGTTTAGATTATCATCAACAAATCCATTTCCAATTTAAATTTCCAATTTAAAAGGAACACAATGTATAAGCTTGGCTTGAGCTCCATTCAAACAAATATTGGTACATGATTGGTAGCCCATTAAGTAGTAAAAACACAAAGCTAAAGGCCTCTAAAGCAGCGCTGTACATGCAAACGCCCAAAATAACACTCACGATCACAATATTTTAACAGATCTGAGCAGTATTATGACCTAATACTTAACTTTGAAAGGAATAATGAACTGATATTTAACGGAAAATAAACAAAAATAACATGTGTTTGGTGCACTGTACCATAGATGGTACTGGCATGAGTTAAATGTGATCCACCATTGGTTTTACGATTGGAATCACCATATATTAGGGCCAGGTAATGGGGTGTCAATATTTAAAAGTTAAAAACTTTACAAATATGTAAAAAACCTCGATATAACAATGTAGTGTCTACAAGCTCTTGGCAAAAAGCTGGGGCACCTCAAAGAAGTAACCGGCGGAACACGGCGACAAAAACGCTCACTCTCCAATTCACAACAGATGCATGGGAACCTAATCAGCAGATAGTAATCATTTAATTTGCGGTTATGGCAGCAAAATATGAATATCTTATAAAGGGTAGTCATTACCTGATCTATTCCTAATGCAGATCTAAGACCTTCTTATAGGAGACACTAGAGGGAATTGCATTAAATATATAACTTGTTTTCAATCAAAAGATCAGCACAGCTTGCTGCAGTAAAACTCATTTTCGCTGCCAGTGGAAAAGAACAAGCTCATATATTTATGAGACCCTATTTTTTTTAAAGAAAAATGATGTCTACGCTAATATCTTCCATTTTGGCGACACATCAACATAGCAATTTGGCACTTAAAGCACATCGGTACTTGTTTTGGACTGAATATTGAATGTGTTTACATTTCTGCTGAGTTTGCTTTCCCACCACACTCACTGGGGCCTTTACTGGGACTCTGTTGAGTAATGGTTTAGCTTGGAAGTAACAGACCTAACAAGGCCATGGTGTTAGAATTAACAGTAAATCAATGCATCCTTTAAAACTCACATCCTGATCCGGATCCAGAGAAGAGGTCTTCATCATCATAAAACTCATCTCCAGAGCTCTCCAAGTCTCTCGGTCGAGACACACGCCGCTGCGCCTGAAACAGAAAGAGATAAAGATAGTCAGAAATTATTTAACATCAATAAGAGTCTGGAAAGATTTACTTGAAAAAGCAAACAGCAGATTCACAGTGGCCTGTGCGTGAAGGGGTCTGGCGAGGGGACCAGATTCACAGAGAGGCCCGTTGCTAGGGGCAACACTTGCCTTTAACCCAATTTCTTAAAAAGGATGAGCACAGAGCAGAAGAGCTTTCGACTGTCCTTAGACCCAATGAGTCGCAAAAATGACACAAGAAATAGTTTAATGATTTATACAGAATCTACCGTTCTGTTCTTTTAACTTTATGTTTAGAACTGGGGGTAAATATATTTCTATAAAAAGACAATGTAAAAAAAATTTTATATTTTCTTTTCCTTGCATTTCTAGTCTTGTCTATCTTTTGCAATAACGCCCTTTCCAATCCTTTCAAGTTCATTGCCTTTAAATCCTTTCCCACATCATCCCTACACATGTAGTTCCTTGCTTCTCTTGATCTGCCCCTTTCCTTCTTGTCTTGTCCAATTCTTTTCTGGTACTTTTTCCAGTTTCCTCTCTTCCGCCGTCCTCCAGACCCATCCTTTCCTTTACCCTTTGGTTTCCCTTCATAACCTGTCTTTTTCCATTCACCCGTCTTTTTTTCCTTTTATTGTCCTGTCCTTACAGTCACTACATTTTCCATATTTTGCCATCTTTTCTTCAGTCTTCTCCTTCCCTTTTCTGTCTTTTTTTCCTCTACCGTCCGTTCCATTCCCACATTTTTTATCTTTTCCTTTAACTTCTTGTCTATCTTTTCTTGTCCTGTTCCTTATCACATTGTCTTGTCCTTTTTTTCCTGCTTGATCCAATAAATTTCTTTCCTGCTTGACACAAGCTTTCCTTTCCCATATTGTTTGTCTTTACGTTTACTTCTGCCTTTTCCTCTTTTTGTTCTGTACTTTCTGTCACCACCTTTTCTACATTTAGCTGTCTTTCCATCCATCTCTTTTCTTGTCTATACTTTCCTCTACTGTGCTATCCATTCACATATTTCCTGTCTTTTTCCTCTTCTTTCTTGTCCATCTTTTCTTTTCCTTTCATTTCTTGTCCTATACTTTTTTTTATCTTGTCCTGTACTTTTATGCTGTGTCAAATTCTTTGCTGGTCTTTTTTTCTATTGTCTTGCCCTGTCTTCAAGAACAACCCCTTCCATTCCTACACTTTGTCTTTTCAATTCTCTCCATATTCTGTATTTTTCCATTTTTATACATTCTTTTTTCCCTTATTGAAATAATTAGTTCAAATATTTCCATTTTTATGGTTTCCATTGATAACCAACATGGATCAACATTGTCTCTAAACATCGTCTTTTTGCAAATAAATATGATCAGTTTTTTGTCTCCAATGGATTGTTTCACACTATGTAAAGTGAGAAATCCCTCCTTTTGAAAACAGAGAGTGCCAGTTTCCAAAACAACATTACATAACCCCAAACCACTTGAGAAAACGCTGCTTCTTCTGTATCTCCTCTATTGTGTCGTTTCTAAGTCTTTGTGCACTCTTCCTTCCCCCATGGCTCTGATTGGTTGACCTCCATCTCCCCGACACCCCATAAATACTCAAACCCATAAACATACCCCCCTTACAGCCACCCTGTAATCTCCCCACAACACACAAATGGAGACACGCAGACACAGAACATGATCAGTCATCAACCTGCACTTAAGCACATTACACACAGAAACAAACAACATATGAAGAGACAGACAGCTAGTACAGACATACACATTAAACATAAACATAGGCCGTCAGGCAGACAGGCACAAAAACACTATGATTTCATCTATAGATTTCTAAGTTGAGGTATAAAAATGGAAGCTTAAATACAGAATACATTGTGCCCTGCGCACAAACTTGATAATGTTCTTTATACCGATCACTTTGAAGGGTACAAACCCCCAACATTGATGAACAATCAAGTCATCAATCCTAATGTTCTCATCATCACGAAACATGTAACAAGGACAGACCTTTAGTTGAAGACATTCAAATCTGATTCATATTCATGAGGCATACTGTTACACTGGCAGCAAAATCACCGACTTGAACAGAAACTGGCAACCTGCGGTGATTCTAATCTCTGTTTTATCAACCCAAACAGCACCGTGGACTCATGCAGATCTTTAGAAGAGTGAATGTGAACGGCATGGAATGAGATCCCACTATATCTCAATTTCAACTGCTTTTAAACCCTGGCCTCTCATAATGCAATCAGTCCTAATGCCATTTCCTCTCCAGCCTACAGAAGCGAAGGAGCCCATCCCGCAGTATTGGTGAATGTATTTGGACAGCGTGTAGGCACGTGTGGGGGTTGTGGATGTCCATGTGGACTGCCCTGTAATATCGGGTTTGGTTTATGAGGTAATTTGGCCAATGGTATGATTTAGGGTTTGGGCTGGCAAACACAGCAACGGTTACTTCAACAGCTGTCTGTGGAAGTGTATATGCATTTACGAGGCCCGTGTAAAAATCCATCATTCTGGAACTTGATCACGGAATAATCAATAGCGGAGCTACTGGATTGCTTTTTTAGAAAGGTTCTGGTTTGCAGCATTGTTTTTTCTGTGTACTGTCTACTTTAGATAGGATAGAGAAAGTGAGGGAGATCACCGTGTAAGCAAGGTTAAGAGGTGAGTTGGTCAGTAGGTAATGACCTCATTATGAGACTCCTCACGCGTCTCTCTCTCTCTCTCTCTCTTTCTTTTGCTTTCCATCACTCACAAATCTACACATACACTTTTATTAATATCCGATATCCCTTGGTTCAGATGTAGAGCACTGTTAAAACATCAATTGTTCTTGTGAAATACATTTGAGAAGTGTATCTGAAGTGGACAGCTGTTTCTGTGACACAATCCTTAATCTAAGCAGCAAGTGATCCCATAATCCCACAGGATTAGAACCAGGACTGAGGTCCATATGGGACAGAAGACACTCTGTGTGTCAGCATGGGAGTTAGTGTTTAGCATTTAGCATCTATGACTTCGCAACCAAACGTATCCGTCGTCAAAGGATCAGAGCTGAGCAGATTTGCGAACTCAGCATTTAAAATGAAAAATGGGAAATCTGAATATTTGAAGGGAATGTTTTTTTTTTAACTCTTTGCTCTGACACTGGTATTTTGAGGAGAGGGGTACAGCAGCACAATTTGGAAATGCAACAATAATTGCAATCAAAGCGTTGAAGTCATGTATGAAAGTCTACACAACACTGTTTCAGTTGCGTTCAGTTGTTTTCTGTGCACTGGGGTTGTGAAGAGACTGGCTTCACAATACGTCCAAAACTAAGGCCATGGTTCTTTACTGGAAAAAGATGAGCAGGTGGAGTGATCCTACACCGAGTGGGGGTGTTGTTTAAGTGTCAGGGTCTTGTACAAAAGTAAGGAGATTATAGAGTAGGACGTTGACAAGCTGATTGGTGCAGCTACTGCAGTATTGCGGTCAATGTTCCAGTCTGTGATGGTGAGCCATTTGATTTACTGATCAATCCATGTTCTTACCCAATTATGCCAATGAATTCTGGGTCACGTTCCGATAGGAGGAGATTCCCGATTCAGGCGGCCAAAATGAGCTTCCTCCGAAGGGAAGCTGCATGCTCTCTTAGAGATAGTGTAAAGAGCCAAGTTAGTCCTTCAGGAGAAGGTGTGAGTAGAGCTGCTGCTCCTTCATATCAAGAAAAGCCAGCTATGGGGGCTCAGATATCTATTTGAGCCTGCAAGGGAAGACCTTGGGCAGGCTGGTGAAATTTAGTCTCCAGAGTGGCCTCGGAATGCTTCTGTACTCCCTTGGATGATCTGGAGATGGTGTTCATGTAGAGCGAGACTGTGACCGAGCCCCTTCTACGTTGATCTTTTAACTATTGGTTGTTATCCGTTGATTAAAATGTTGATCCAGGACATCATCCCAGTTGCCAAATTTAGCGACAATCCCACCTCTACCTAACACGATACTTACCAATGCAATTGAAGAATGGAACCTTGAAAGAACAGCTCGAGAGCCCCATTAGAGATATTAAAGTCTGCCTTTTATTGCCTGTGCATCTTAGGGTGAATGAACTCTCTCTCTCTCTCTCTCTCTCTCTCTCTCTCTCTCTTCAGGCTGAGGAGACTTCATAACTTCTCCGGCGTATCTAAGGAACTTTTCAAAGAAGCTCAAAAATGCAGCCAGGGGCTAGGGAACGGCCTGCTTTTGTGTGTGTGTATGGAAGAGGGCGAGTGTGTGTGGCCCGTCTTTGTGATTAGGAACGGCCCTCCCTCTTTCCCAGAATCCCCTGCTGATCTCAGTGTGTGTGTGTTTGAACTTCTGTTTATGCTTCCGGAGATCCACATTTCTCATATCTTCAGGGACAAATCACAATTTTGCTGCACAAATAAAACAAGGGATAAGGTACACAAAAAACACAGGGAATAAAAGACAAGCTTGTCTTTATTTTGACGAGTGGTGGTTGAAAGTGCAAACGGTGCAATTGTGGATAGTTACGGAAAGGAGCTGTTGCTGGGTGACCACATACCTGACTGGAGTACAGAAGTGAGGAGGAATGCTGTGGAAATCTGGCGCCACTTCAGCTATTTAATAGCATCCTCCTCCAATAAACGCATGCTAACTGCAAGAATTGCGTCCGATATTCTATGGTTGCATTTTTTGTTTAAAGCAGAGATGAACTTTTTTTTGCCTATTTTAGTACAATTAACAAGAGCCTTCCATTCATTCCTACAGTTGAAATAGAGAATCTCACTATTAAATTCAGTGAAAAGCAGAAATTCCACAGGTGGCTTGCAATCAAGTCTGGATGGAAACATAACCTTTTCCAAAACAACACTGTTATTCCTTTAGACACAAAACAAAAACTCGGAAGCTTAGTAAATCTGTTTTTCCAAATATTCCCAGCTGAGCTCTGAGGTGAGTAAACAGGGTGTGGAAATAATGACAGAATTGTCTATTTTATGGGAACTGGCGCTCTAAACTTGATGAGCTAGCATCCGATCATGGCTCAACATGTCTCTGAGGAGATGATGGATGGATTTTTATTGTGTAAGCCAAGCATGCACTAACTTGAAACAAGGAACACAATGCAAAGGTGACTAACTCAGAGACATACACAAATACAACGGGGAATGTACATTTAATTTACAAGAAACGTTCAGTCACGCATCATCACAAAAAGTGCATCGGAATCAAGAATTCTCTCACAGAATGTTTCTCACAGTCAAACATTTCATGTATCACGAAGTCGGTGCTCATGCAGCGAGATACTCAAGACAAGGCATGTTATCGCTATGTGAGTGTGGTGGTGAATAGTTAATTGTACATAAGGAACAAAAGATCACAATACAAAAATGTCACCGTATGCAGTTATTCCGATACATCACCTATGGAGCAACAACAAAGAAAAAAAAAGGTAAAACTGTAAAAAACGATTTCTTTCCCTCACTCAGATTCCTTAATAAAGTTAGATCAGGTATAACATCATTTACAGCGACGTTAATTAAAAACAAAACGTATAAAAATATATAAAAACCTTTTTAAAAAAAATCAAAGTAGCAGAGTTCGCTAATAGGAGAATAAGGCAGAGGTCAGTCTAGTGCGCATGACAAACTTAGCATTGGTCTTGAGCGTTGCGAAGACGAGGATAAGAAAGCGGTTTCCACATAAAAATGGCGGGAAAAGTGAAGCAAACGTATTATATTAATAGTGAAAGGGAGGAATTCTTTTTTACTAATGTAAAAGAAAAGTGTGTGTGTCTCATTTGCGGTGCGACTGTGGCGACGGCAAAGAGACACAACGTTGAGAGACACTTCAGGATTTGTCACAAAAGCTACGATGCTAATTACGCACCCGGAAGCGCTCTACGAAAACAAAAAGCTTGCGAGTTAAAGGCAGCTTTGGCCAAACAGCAGTCTGTTTTTACAACGCCGGTGAAAAACTCTCAGAAAGCAACCGAAGAGTTGCAGTGTCAACTTACATCCCAGATTACAGTACACTGGTGAAGAGCATGCAATGCCAGGCTTCCCACTAACACGCAAAGAAACAAATGACAGATGCCAGTCAAATGTCAGTGCCATGGCAAAGATAGAATGATATAAATGACTGAATGATAAACTGTTACAGATGTGTTACTAAGTTTAACAGACATGATTTGTTTTAATGGCTGCAAATGTAGTGATTAGTACAAATGTGTTACGATTTATTCTAAAATAAATGGATTTTTATTTACTCTTATTTGTAAAAACATGGTACAGAGTTCATTATTTAATAAAAACTGATAGCGTCTTGTAAAATTGGACTTGATTTCCTGCAAAATGTTGTGGAAGTTATCATTTGAAAGTTAAACAATGGAAAGGTAAATAAGAAATAAAATATTGCATGTTTAAGTTTATCTGTTTCCTACCTTGTTGAATGATTCTGAATCTTTATTGATAAATTATTAATCATTAACAATCAGTGTCCTCACGTAGAATGTCATTAATATAAAATTAAAGGTGAACTGTGAAACTTTCTATTTCAGAAGTGTGTTCTCAAAGTGGTAGCCCTTTCATTACTTAGTGGCCTTGAAGTAGCTCTCAGCCTCAAAAAGGTTGGCGACCCCTGAGTTAGATACTCTGAGTGCACAAACATTAGTGCTTCCCCCTAGTGGGTGGATGATATTACATAGTCTATTATAACATAAACTGTATTTCTGGCATCTTTGAATATTTTAAAATGTAGTTGGATGTTCAAGTTTAACAAGGACTAGGTCCAGTAGGAAGTAAAAAAGAAGTTTAGTTGGGCTTTTGTTTTCATGTAATTTTTGAAAAACATCTTATTTAATCTTGTGATACAGTTTTATATCGTATCGTTGATGGAATACCGAGGCATGTGTAATGTCGCCATCTTTACCTGCCATGGAAAATGTATTTTACACAGTAAAATTATTCCTTTTGTCTCCATTATTCTTTTTCTCTCCAAGAACAGCCAATATAAGTTCTAAGAACTTTGAGAACCAAAATATACCATTATATAACATTTTCATTTTAAACTTAATCATTTTTTTTATTTTATTTGAGCCTTTTTGGAACATTTCTAAATATACTTTATTCTGCCATTTCCGGAAAACTGCCTTGTTCAATTCAATTTCTACCTCATAAATAAATAAAGATCTGGTACCTTAACAGTTTTGCACAAATCATTTTGGCATTGGTGACTTGAAATAGTCATTTTTTCTGTAAGGTATTTGTACTTACCAATAAATATGGTTAAAATCATTATTTAAAATAACAAATATATGAAAAATACTCATTCAAATAAGCTTTCCGGAACTCTTAACACCACTGACTAAACCACAATTTAAGGTCTTGTGTAATTTCAACGTTTCACAAGTAAAGAAAGGTGTTTAATGCTGAAAGTTACCATCAAAAGCATAATACAGGGCTAGTGAGTTAAATGTTAAGCTGGGGATTCATACTTTCTTACAGAACATTTCACTGTGGTCATTTAAATCGTTTTTATCTACTAAGGGAGATAAATCCTTATTACATGTAAAATCTTTGAGGTGAGCTGCGTTTTTAGCTTCTGTCATGTGTTCCGTCAGGTGTGTTTCAAATGAAAGTCACATTTGCTTCAGAATGAACGTCGCCTGACCAACAGATCAATCTGACCAAATTAGGCTCATCACGACACCCATTAAATCATTAGGTTAAAGATGAAATCCCCAGCTCACTCACTCCATCCTACCGAGAGCAAAATAACGCTGGAGTTTGTGGAATGTGCTCAAGCAAATATCCAGCAAACACAAACCATAAAGCTTGCTCTGTCTTTTCTCAGTCTTATCTGAGGCCTCAAAATTCAATGACGCATGAAAGAAAACACTCAGAAAAACAACAGTCTGAATCGGACCAAGAGACCATTCAAAATAGAAACTGCAACCTAAGATAACGTTGTAATGTACGATATTTGAGAAAGTACAAGATTAAGTATCTCGAGCTGAGTGAAAATCAAGTCTAAATACAAATGTTAAGCACATAACAAGCTGTATGAGCATTGAACTACATTCATTCAAGCGCTGCATGTGAGCATCTGCTCTTTGCACGGTAGGTGATCCTGCCGTAATCTCCCATTCCTTACACTCACAGCTTACACCTACTGGTGTAATCTGCTTCCAGCACATCTGCCCGAACGCAAAACACACACCTTACTACACTCGTATCAATCAAGATCACTTTCCATCCTCATCATGATAAGCCGAGAGAGAGAGATTGAGCGTGGCAGCTGATTCCAGTCTCTCTCTTTCACACAAACTCGGATTTTCAGCACATCTGCAGTGTGTTCTCATTGAAAAAGCATTCATGTACTCCGCCGCAAGAGTTTATCTGAGGCTCACATTCCTCTCAACACAGATGCTCTGCAAACCTGTCAAAACATCCTCATACCTTCCATGATCGCAGTTGGTCACAAACCAACTGGGGCCTTCGGGTTTTTTCAGTCACATGTACTAGGCGCAGCGCATTCATGAGAATTTCTATACAACAATAGAATGAACATTTTGAATCTGTTCTCTTGATGTACTTGTGTGGCTCTAAAACATTATGCAATAGACTGGTTTTAGTGGAACCCATTGCAAAAAAGAAAGAAAGAAATACAATACGGTGGGAGGCGTTGGCGGAGTAAACAACACAATGAAACAAAAATACAGAGATTAGAGTACCATGTTGAGACGCCATCAAAAGATCTGGTGATCATATCGGTTTGGTGTGTAGAGGCTTTTAGTTTACTTTCTTTACCCGGTCGGTAAAAAAGGAAACTCTATTGTAATTTGCAGGTATTCTTAATAATAGAGTTGAGCACAGGTAACTTTGGGAGGTTTCAGTTGGGTTTGTGATCCATTTCAGACCACACTTGACCTTGGGAATGATTGATTTTTACAAGTGGGAAAGCAATCGACTAATTCGTGCAACCCTCAAGGCATTTCAGACGTCCCAGGAAATGAATGTGGCTGCAAAGAGGATGTTTCCTGTGTTTGTTTGTTTGTTTGTTTGTTTGTTTGTTTTTTTACCCATTGGGTTGTGCAATGTCTAAATAATAATAATGGCTTCAATTTATATAGTGCTTTTTCAGGCGTAGGCGTTGGCTGCCTACTGTCTCCTGCCCACCACCAAATACACCATCAGTCACACACATATATGCTTCCATAACGGAAGAATTGACCAAGCAGGGATCGAACCGCCAACACCACTGTGAGTGAATCCAGTAAAAATGAAAAAATGTCTAGTTTCACAATTAATCAGAAGAGTTCGAATAATTTAGGTACACAATTTACATTGAAACTTGAATTTTGTACCTTTCTTTGCACCTTTTGACTCCACATTTTTGAACAGTAAAGTTACAAGTGCCCACTGACCGCCGGTAACCCTAGCCACTACTAGCAATAAAAACTTTACCACACAGGCAGAAGTTATTATGGACCAACACAAAAATGGTTGGTGTCAGATTTCATATGAAGAATACATGAGTTTTCATTCTGAAGTCAACACCTGCTACTGTTTGTTAGAGAAAAAAATATTCATGACAAGAAAACTGCTCATTATTCCTGACTGGTTGGCTTCTGGGACTTTAACAAGCGCTCTACAATCACAAGTGGGATATTTAATGTCTATTATAACAAGATAATTATTTTAATGACGTGGGAGTTGACATTATCAAGAATGTCATTCGTTTAAAACATCTCTGGAGTTTAAATGCACTAAAAGTGAATGAAATGCAGTTATGTGTGGCTATTTTTGTCATGAAAGCAAAACAGGTCTATGGGTTTACATAAACGTGTACTGGCTGGTGATTTTTTTAAACAAAGAGATCAACATTAACATAAATGTCAGAGCAGGAGAGATAGAATTCTGTGAGTAACAATGCACATTGCCATCTCGATGTTCAAAAATGTACTTGATGTTTAAAAACAAGTTTAACACACACACAACAGTGAAAACACCCACTCAGCCAGACAATGTTCTGCTCCTGTTTATGAAAAAAATCTTTTTGGAGTTATAGATATTTTAATCACTAGTGCACTCCCACATATAAACTCAAGTACCTCAGATTAAGTACTATTTTATGTCAAATTTCTAGTCAGCATTTGAGCCACTCGCCTTGGTTTAAAGTGCCCTATAAATTACATTTACAATTCTGACTCATTTATTTCTCTGTTATGACAACCAGAGGAAGCTTCTCTTTGCTCCAGTCACAGCAGTATCAGTTGTGCCATCATTCAGTGTTTGTTTAAATGACAGCGGTGATCTGATCTTAGCCAACGGCCTTGACACGGAGGACAAGCAATGGGGGAAGAGTGAGTGTGAGCTTGACCATCTTGTCTGAGTCAGAAGCCATCAGCTCTGTTTTATCTAACATGGCACAATGCTCAGCATTTAAATGGGAATCCTTCAGTTGTGCTTTATCTACAGTGAACCTGACATTCTGCTTGGCATCACAAACCTGTTGTATCTATAGTAAACCTGATATAGAGCCCATCAACTCTGCTGTATCTATAGTAAACCTGATATAGAGCCCATCAACTCTGTTATATCTATAGCGATCCTGATATAGAACCCATCAACTCTGCTGTATCTATAGTAAACCTAATATATAGCCCATCAACTCTGTTGCATCTATAGTAAACCTGATATAGAGCCCATCAACTCTGCTGTATCTATAGTAAACCTGATATAGAGCCCATCAACTCTGCTGTATATATAGTAAACCTGATATAGAGCCCATAAACTCTGCTGTATCTATAGTAAACCTGATATAGAGCCCATAAACTCTGTTATATCTATAGCAATCCTGATATATAGCCCATCAACTCTGTTATATCTATAGTGAACCTGAAATAGAGCCCATCAACTCTGTTAAATCTATAGCAATCCTGATATATAGCCCATCAACTCTGTTATATCTATAGCGATCCTGATATATAGCCCATCAACTCTGTTATATCTATAGCGATCCTGATATATAGCCCATCAACTCTGTTATATCTATAGCGATTCTGATATAGAGCCCATCAACTCTTTTGTATCTATAGTAAACCTGATATGGAGACCATCAACTCTGTTATATCTGTAGCGATCCTGGTATATAGCCCATCAACTCTGTTATATATATAGTGAACCTGATTAAGAGCCCATCAACTCTGTTATATCTATAGTGAACCTGATTAAGAGCCCATCTAACCTGATATATCTATAGTGAACCTGACATAGAGCCCATCAACTCCGTTACATCTACAGTGAACCTGAAATAGACCCCATCAACTCTGTTATATCTATAGCGATCCTGATATATAGCCCATCAACTCTGTTGAATCTATAGTGAACCTGATTTAGAGCCCATCAACTCTGTTTTATCTATAGTGAACCTGATATAGAGCCCATCAACTCTGTTACATCTACATTGAACCTGAAATAGACCCCATCAACTCTGTTATATCTATAGCGATCCTGATATATAGCCCATCAACTCTCTTATATCTAAAGTGAACCTGATTTAGAGCCCATCAACTCTTTTTATATCTAAAGTGATCCTGATATGGAGCCCATTAACTCTGTTATATCTATAGTGAACCTGATTTAGAGCCCATCTAACCTGATATATCTATAGTGAACCTGACAGAGAGCCCATCAACTCTGTTACATCTACAGTGAACCAGACAGGCAAAAAAAGCCAAGCTCTCATTTCTATAGTAAACCTGACCACTTCAAACAAAGCTAATCAACTTTATTTTATATCCATAATAAATGTAACAGAGTCCAGAGTCCACTCTTTAAAAAATCTATAGTTCACCTGATAGTTCGAAACAGAATCCAGCAATCTGTATGTATATACTGTTATATACAGGAAATACAGCAAAAACAGTGTATAAAGGTTTAAATCAAAACACTCAGAGAAACCGGGTTGGTCTGCTGAGAAAAAAAAATACAATCCTCCAGAGCGCTGTCCTTAACACAACGAAACAACTTCTGATTACACAAATTAACGTGGTTGCTTTTAAGTTCAGAATGAAAGAAAACATGTCTTATCTGATTCAACAAACTAGAAGAATCATTACATTTTACTTTTTGTACAAATTGTGGGATTTGTGAACAAGAAGATATAAAATGACTTGCTATTCATAAAATGTAACATATGCATAATTCTTTTAATGCTTAACATTGTTTAAGTATATTAATACTTGTTCGTGTTTAACCTCAAAATTATTAAAACCTGTTAATATCCATCACAGCCAATAAAAACAGAAAAGGCAGGGAGGTTAAAAACCCTTATATATAATGTTTACACGTTATCTTAATAGATCTCAAATCATCTACAGGAATCTAATTGTAACTCAAAAAAAGCTAACTTCAAAGAGCGCCATTCATCCATGTAAAATCATAGCTCTTGGGCATAACTGATAGATCTCACTGTTATTTACAGGGTTTCTCTCTTAGTCACTCTCCACACTTGACAGAAGCCTGCATTTCATCAGCCATGGTTGTACATGTGTGTTTGTGGAAGTGTGTGCCAGCTCCCTCTTATCAAACACACTCAATGTCTGCCAGTACAGCTCTCCATCACTTCAGCCAACATTCTGACATTTCATCACATTTTTCAAAACAACTTCTCACACGTCACTGATACACACTGCTATGCTTTTTGTCAAAAATAGATGTATGAATATAAACTAGAATATTCTCTCTAGCATCCGAAACAGCCAATAAAGCAAAGTATTTATTGTGGGTTTGCATCATCTTCTGTTGTGTTGAGTTCTTGGGACTCAACATACACCAATATTGGTAAAGGTTTAGTGTTGCATTTTCATTATAGCTTGTAGATTTTTAACCAAATCTTTGACAAATTCCCATACACTGCGCCAAGGCAGAGCAGAACCTAGAACTTACAAAAAAATAAATGGTCAAAAATGTGATACATAGATCTTTATGAAAAAAAGTTGGACCTGCACTTGGACCCTAGGTAGGTGATGCTTGAGCATATAGTTGTACAGAAGGTGTTCATTTGCACATCAATGCATTTTGAGCTTCAGAAACAGTAATTGTTGAGTGATTCGCCTCAGTGGAGGTTATACTGTAGGTGAAAACGGCCTTTGGAGCTCAGGCATGAGCAACAAAGAAAATGCAAATGAATTAAATTGTGCTCATTTTTGTTCAAATTATGATTCTGTACTTACCACCACAAATATTTGTCTCCAGCCTTTAGGCACTTTTCCCTCTGGCTCTAATCTAGCAGCTCTTAAAGAGGCACAAAGTATTATCTAAAATAGAAGTACGGTATGTCCATTTAAACGTAAGATCCATTTTGTAAAAAGGGCTGTATTCTTCATTGAAATATAGTTTAAATCTAGTCGTTGCATACTATACATTAAACGCACTGCTTTAAAAAAGGTGATAGCGGATTCTACTTATTTTAAGCCTCTTTTGACTATTTTAGTTTGACTATTTTGATGAACACAAACAATAATAAAAAAAAGAAAGTACCATGACCTCGACCTTGATCCCATTGACACTTTATTTTTAAGTTAAAGTGGATTTAATCTTTTTTTCATAAACTGAGATTATTCATTAGTATATTTATAAAACATGTATAACGCATTCTTTAAACAGAAACATACTCACTGTTTCTGGAAGTAAGGCTGGAATAAACAGTCGATACTGAAGAAACTGTTCTAAATACACCTCTTGGCCATTACTAGGGGGTACTACTACAATAGCGTGTGCTCTGTATGTGATCATGTACCATTTTGCCTGTTTCCTGCCAGTTGGTATAGGTACATAATTCACGTACAGTCAGCATGACATCATTTAAGCAACTGATGTTTTTGCTCAACATTACAATAAAGAGGTCAATTTTGGTGAACTGCAGAGCTGCGGTGGTAAATGTAAACTAGGCCTGGGCTTTTCAACACGGTTGCATCATAATAACAAACTGGCTTGAAATGTAAAAGTCCACTGTGATGTGATCACAGGAGGCCAATCACGTTCTGACTTAGTTAAAGTAAGTCACACCTAAAGTAAGTACTTACATTAGGTGTGACTCACTAGAACCCTTAATGCATTTCAATGCAAGACTCCCAGTCTCTAAGATTCTCTGAAATTACTTCACTTGACATTAAAGTAAACAGAATATACATTTTAGCAAACAAACCTTCAAATTTCCGAGTTTGCTTTTAATTTGGAGATGGAAGAACACAGTGTGAGGAAGGAAACCTCATGTTCTTCAATCAATCTTTGCATCTTAAAAGAGAAAGTTTGGATTATATTGGAGTTTCATACTTTTGGTTGAACTATGTCTTTGATTAAGAGAGCGCATAATTCCGTACAGACAAGAAATGCTTATGCACAAATTAAATCAAGGAAGCAGAACAAAATACCAATAAAACAGATAACAGTGTGGAAATAAAAACACAGCAAACACCCTTTTAGAACAGATGGCACCATACACCCATTCCTGCCTCAAAGCTAATTATGCTTCACCTCACACACAAAACTCCATTTAAACCTTCATGGCTTCTGTGAAAGTCACACGATGCCTCATAATAAACATGTCTGATGTTGTCACATCCTTCTAAATGGCATGATAACTTCCTTGAACACCGAAAATGGTTGGATGTTATTAGCTTTTCTAGTATTGAATGCCAAGAACTAAGGATCTAGATCTAAGGATCTAGTTTAACACAGCATGGGCCAGATCCGCACTCTGTTGTAAGCAGGAAAAGAGAGTTTTGCATAATATGTTTCAACTGGCCTGAGAGACGCAGAACATTGAAACATTAGCAATCATACTTGGCTCGGGCCGAATTTGACCAGAACGTTTAAGTCCTGACTACAACTCTAATGGGATTGACAACTAATAATAGTGGTCAAACAATGGTATGATACCATTATGAAAAAACATTGAACAATATACTTATTTTTTATTTCAACAGACATCTCTAAATGACTTCTTTTCCAATCCTATCAAAGTATCTTTTAAGTTGTTTAACGACAAGATGGAGAAGAGTTCAGCCAAAACCTTTAAGAGTTTAACCTTTCTGCTATTGAACTGTAACGTAACTGAAATGTAAATATTTACGCCAAGGCCTTTCGGTTTCAAAATTCTTCAAATTATTTTTCTGTACAAAAGACGAATCAACGCTGAAAGGTCTGGAACCATTCAAGGATTTGGCTAACAATCTGATGAAAATGCTTTTAAAAGTTTAAAGAGCCGTTTGAGTAAAATCAACAGCGCTCTAAGCTCACTGAGAACTCTTCACATCTCACTCTTCTTGTGTACATTTCACATTTTTCACACCGGATTCCAATAACTCGCAGAGATTCAAGTTTAAGCCTTTAACTCCCGATTTCAGACCAGCCGTGGTCTTTCTGACAGAGCTGCTCTGTTTTGGCTAGAAGCAAGGGGTAAAAGCTCTTTATTAAACATATCTCACTCATCTCAAATCTCATTTGGAAAATGTTCTGAACACCTCACCCTTGTCTCACTTTTGAAAACTTAACAGCCATCCCCAGGTCTCCAGAGCTTGAGACCACACCCACTTTCTCCCCTCGACCCAATCATGCTCAGGCTTCTTCAATTATCCTCATCACGGAAACTCGTAACCACCGCAACCCTTTTCCCTGAGCACAGGAAGATCTGTAGCTCAAACAAACAAACAGTGAAGGAACAGGAAGCACACACACGCTCAGCTGCTCAGGCCCGTCCTGTTTTGGCTTCAGATGCTACGTGGTCCCATATTTATAGAGCCAAGCATCTTGAGCCTCATTGTGGCTTTGGAATGCCTCCGAGCAATGCTCTCTAATTTAGCCTCTGATTATAGTATTGCACAGACACAAACACACCAAAATATGGGACACAAACGCACTCGTCATTATGAGAGCTGCAGGGTTCAGTCAAGCGCCCCTTCACAATCTCAGCCTTGTGTTCATTCACATGGGTTTGATGCAAAATGATCCAATGTGTTAAAACGTATTAATGTAAAGAGGAATTGTACACTAGAGATATCCCCTTCCTGCATAGAAACAAATGAAATCTCCTGCACAACTTCAACCCTTCATCCTTCCCAAAAAAAATAGGTAGTGCTCTAGATGTTTCTAAATAAGGCCATGCTACAGGTAAGGCGATAGCATTAGCATAGATCCATTAGACCGGTTGAAATGATCAGAGTTGGCACTTTTTAGAGGCACAATCCTATTTTTTAAAATGCAACCCAAGTCACTTTCCTATGTAGCCCCAGATCGGTTATGTATGCAATTTTCTCAAAAGCTACCTGTGTCTAAACGCCCTTTTCCTTCTTCGATCTCCATTCAGAGGAGCTTTCTCACAGTTAAATCAATTTAAATAATTTTATCTGAAGAAGTTTTAATTAACCATTTCATAAAATATTCCTCGTTTGTCTTGGTCTCTTTCATCTCAATGCTTTGCCTAATATTATTTGATGGTACTAAAGTTGTCTCAATGCAACCGTATCAAGATGTATATTGTAAAAATATCAAGTCAATACTTCACTGCAATTAATCCAACTAGTTATTCTAACTACTTTTTTTCTTATTAAATAAAAATGCAAAAACATGAGCAACTAGATAGAGAGAAAAGAGATATTTAAACAATTATAAGTCATTTTACACATTTTATCACATCGAACTAAGCAGAAATGTGTCTCTCATCAAACTTTTATGAAATAAAAAAATATTTTTAAAGTGAAATGAAAGTGACGTTAGGACCAAGTATGGAGTAACCCTTAGGAGGAATTTGTGCTCTGTATTCCACCCACTGCCCTAACAAACATGATAATATTAGGAGAAGAAGCAAATAATCCTAAAGGGAAAAGCTGTTTTTAATTAAACCAAATGTCTGTAAAGGGCTTGAATTACAATAACATTTTTTAATTAGAGGATTATAACCTTTCTAAAGGGCAAACGAGTAAGAGAACATGCTATAAATAGAACACAAAAGACAGTGGATGTTTGCACTTGTATTATTTCTTTACATCCAGATTTGAAACACAACCCTAAAAAGTTGCACTTTTTGTGTAAAATATAATATCTCTCAATATCTCTAGCTTTCCTGCTGTCTGTGTCACTTCCTGTCTCCCTCTCTCAGGTATGGAGTGATCCCCCCCCTCCCCCATCAGACCACTGGAGCCGCATCTTAATTAGCGTGAGACAGAGAAGTAAAAGTGATAGAAAGCAGGAAAGGCTGAATGACAGACAGCAATGGGCAGAGTGAAGCGAGAGCGCAGAGATACTCAATGGTGACTGAGACTGAGCTCTCCGTTGTCATGGCGACAGTGTGGAGAACAGGTAGAGGAGCAGAGTCTCCTGGGAGCGAGGGAGCGACGAGTCTCCACCTTTATTTTTCCAGCGCTCTCAGCAGTTCATCCCTTCCTTTTCAGTGTTGAGCAGCGCAAGGTTCATTTAAATACTCCCTTCTTCGCTTAAATGTGGGACAGTAAAACTGCAACATGGATTTTAACAGTTAGAGGAAAAAGAATTGGTGGATGAATCACTCAAAACTTACCATTTTTACATTTTATATTAGTGGTATTTAGTGTTATACACAATGTCGATGATGATGGATATATCTATCAGGGGAGAGAGAGAGAGAGAGAGAGTCACTGGTCGGTGGATTCCTGTTACTCCCAGAGGTTTCATTCCAAATCCTTCTGCCTTAGTTAAATCAAGAGGAACTTAAATTCTGTGATCAGCTGAGATTCCTGAAGGTTGAAGCTATACTGCGCAGAGCTGCGGTTCTCCAGGAACATGCGCGCTTTAGTTTATAGGTTCTGATCCACACTCTTCAATTCAGCTCCTTTATTTCTCTCTCTTCCATCTCCTTCTAAATCCTCATTTGGAGCTCAAGCCTTCAGTTGTGCAGCTCAATCCCAGTGGAACCATCTTCCTGAGGAGATCCGACAAAGCAGTAAAATCACGACGGAAGTCCTTCCTGTTTTGGAACGTTTACCTTCTGTAAATATACATTTTTATGTTACACACCAACCCGAATTTAGATTTGCACAAATCCTTGGAAGGATTCTCTGCAAGGTGCCCTTTGTAAGGATTAGGGAAATATTGATGCAATGATGCTCCCTGCCTGAAGATGGCGTTTGCGGTAGAACAGATGCACTTATACAGGGAGACAGGAAAGAAGAAGACAACGACAGAAAAGAAATCAAAGGACACATGAAAAAAAGCAGTTTATATTGTTGGTGGTTGATCATGGGAAGCTGTTGGATAAAAATGCGGAGAAAGAGAGGATTTCTTTCTTGTACAAATTCGATGGATGTCCCCGAGTGGCTCCTTTAAATCCTAGTCACGTCACTAAAAGAGGGAGCTTTCATTGGTCGTTCTCTATGCGAAAAATGGATCTGATTTAGCAGTGCTCTTTTTTCTTCTGTCTTTCCTTGTGAGGTGTCCCTGGGTGCCTTGAAAGGCGCCTACAACTTAAATGTATTATTATTATACAAAATTATTTAAAAAGACACAGACCTGGAGATGGAATCAAATATGATTAATTTTTTGACTGGTCATGAAACAAACAAAAAAAGCAGTTTTGCAATTAATATGCTTTCAATATACGCATTGTACGTATTTGTGTTTTTCTAATAAATCGTCACATTTAATCCAAAAAAATGAATGTACGTCAAATCATTCAATAACGCAAACACTATGAGATAGTAAGAGTGAATTAGAAACCCACGATTTCCCTCCAAACAAACTGATATCGAGACTAAATGATGAGTAAAATGGAACTGTTAGATGAACAGTTCTGTTAATGAAAGAGAGGAGAGCAGAGTTTGACCCAGTTTTCAGCTAAAGCAGCATTGATCGTCTTCAGGTTTCTCCAGTGATGGATGTTCAGAGGTCGGAGCGAGGTGAACATGAACCGACTCATTAAGAGAAGCTTCCCCTCACACCTCCACACGCACAAACAGCACCATTTGCTGATCCGCCAGAGATTTCTACTGCAGCAATGTCGCACATCAGCTGGAAGCCAGGGGGAACACTCTTTGATTTACCTCTTAAACTCAAAAATAGTCTGAAGAACACTGGAAACTAGAAGAAACGTCAAGTTGAAAAATAAATAAATAACCTCGATCATGTCTTGCTCATTTTACATGCCCAGATGTTGCAGGGAGCGCATCCAGTCTCTTTTTGAGGAATTGGTTGATCTGACTTCTCTGTTTTTATTCATGGCCGAACACAGACCCTGTAGAATTAGATTTTCTTTGTCTGTATTGAGATTTTCTGTATTGAGATTTTCAAATGATAGATTTCAAACAATGCTTCCAATAATAATCTCGTTAAAACAAACAAAAATCTACATTTTGTAACAGGTGACTTTTCTAGAACCTTAGATCAGCAATATAAAAAAAACTGAAGCATTCGATTGATGTCAGGCTGAAAGTTACCCCACTTCTAAAGGTCAGAGGCCCACAAGAGCCTCTGATCATCTCAAACAGGACGGAAGTGTCTTTCAGACGCGGGTCATTATCTCAGCAGGGACGAGGCTCTGGGGGGTGTTCACACTCAGTTGCCGAAAAACACATTTCTAAAGGACAAGATGCAGATTTCTACCAATGTTCTTGACCAGAGCAGACTATAATATTTCAATCAATCAATACGCGTTTCCTTACAAATGACTAAAATACCAGGCGTTCGGCTGCACTAACATTGATGAACACTATCATCTCTGCAATGTTTTGTTCCTTGTTGTAATATGCACAAAAAAATCTGTAGTTTTTTCCCTACAATTTAAGAGTTAAATTCAAACTTTTAAATAAAGTACAAGAGCAGTGGTCCAATTACTGGCCCTTGTGGTATTCCATTCTGAATGTCGACACAATGTGCTGTTAAAAGTATTATCACCTAACAAAAAAAGGAATTTGTTGATTTAACATGATGGAAATGTTAATTTAGTTCTGCTTTAACTGCTTCCCCACTTAGATGGCTTTGTATATAGCACAAAAGATCAGAAAGATTCGAAAGATCAGAAGATCAAAAAGATTTTTTTAACTTATCCCTTGCTAAAATGCTTTTATTTGCTTCACTTAGTTCATGAACCATTGGTTGTATTCAACGAAGAAAACATTTTTTGTTCAAAAACTCATATTTTGTCCCAATTATCTAGTGCTTTTTGGATAGTGTCAAGTAAAAGTTTACTTTTAATGATTCCCCTCCACAAAAAGCCTGAACTGCTAGTGTAACTCCATCCAGAGATTTTCTACAGCTGAGTGAAACTTCCTAAGCCAAACTGATTCCCACATTCCCCTCTCCGCTCAAACCCCCTCATCCCAAACTACCACCTCTATGGTCGTCTTTGTCATCCACAGCACAAAACCCTGATTCAGAGCTGAGCACAGGAGTTCAACAGGATCCTTTAAAACACACTCAGAGCTCTCCAGGGTGGATGCCTGTCCATTAGTTCCATCCCCAGATCTAAATTAAACTACATTTCTGGCAGACAAAGCCAGAGAGGAAGTGACATCGCTGACCTGATCTGTGCAAGACATCCGTTTGAAGTGGCCACAGTGGCTCAACTAATTTAGAATCAAACGACATGTGTGTCAAGGGGCAAAATTCGTACATGGTAGCTCATTTCTTAGAGAAGACATCTGGTGAGAAATGCATAAACCCAACTTAGCACGATGAAAATTCAGGTTTTTTGTTAATCTCACACACACACACACACAAAAAATATTCACTCAAATTCCCCATTTTCAGATTGCTGTATTTGTGACATCCCAAACTTTAAAATCTCGCCCATGTCTCTTTGTAGAATGTCCCGTACAGATTAACCGAACCCCTAATCAAAGGCATCTGGATCACATACCCACAGAAACGATCAGTTCACTGTACACCCAGCACAGAGGATGGAGGTTGGAAAAATGGAACTAAGCCCCTGAAAATTATAGATTTGGATTGTGTACAAGAAAAGAGTTTCCTTATGTCAATGTAATATTCAGCTCATTCTATGTATGTGCAGTTCACTTAAATTTACTTATAAAAGGGTGTAGTATGTGCACAAATACCAAAGTAAATGTCAAAAATAATAAAATAAAATCCGGCTTTAAATAGTAAAAAGAAACAACGGTGAAGGACAGTCAATAGAGGGCACTAGTGAACTGCTCCTTGACCTAAATGTGAATAAGACTTTATATAGAAAATAACTACGAAACTTAAGAGTTTTATGTATATTTATGTGATATAAAGTTAGAAAATAGTAAGCATTTTCTGATGCTTCTGATTGGTCAAACGAACAAAGTTGAGTGGACCCATAAATTGTTATTCTAACAGCTCAGTAGCAGCATTTCAAACACCCATAATTATGAAAGCTGCCTGGATTAAAATTCTAAGCCTTTCTTGTAGACTTTCTACATACAAAAAAGGAAATAGAGGCACATTTTCTGGGACTGGATCATCCCTAAGTATTTATAACTGGACATTCAGACAGAGGAGGAAAAATATTCTGTCATTTTCCTGTGGTATGTCAAAAAGACTTGGTTAACTGAATGGCAAAATGTTATTTATTTTTATGTACTTCCCTTCTCGTTAAGAAAAAACAGGATCAGACCCAAGATTGACTCAGAGTAAAACTGATTTAAAGCACTTTTTATAAAAAGCAAAGAAAGTTCAGTACTCCCTAGAACATTAGAGCAAAAGTCTAAAAAGTAAAACTCTACATTTGGTCATTTGTTGTTGGTTTTTTACAGTTTTCTAGATAAGTGCCACCCCTCTTAGCGAAAAATAATAATAAAAAATATACATATAATAAAATGGGGACAGTGTATTAATTTTGAAAATAGTTTTCCGTTACATTTTTATTGCTAAATAAAATATTTAAGCTCCACCACCAGCTTTTGAATGACGTCATCCCCGCAACCCGCGCCCCTCCACACCCCCACCTCACACACCGGCGGAGCTCCGGTTCGTGGTCAATATCGTTCACCGACACGGGAACACCTTTAAAAAGTGCAGCCGCCTCTTAGCGACCACTGCCCGGTGCTTCCCGGCACGTTACCACCGTGCTCTGCTGCAATGAGCCCAAATCCCCAGTGCCACCAGTGACCACAAACAAAGACAGAGGGGCATCCGACAGCCAAACAAACACGAGGCACAAAAGCCTTGCAATTAAACCCTAATTAGACGCGACGCGTTGATTATAGTTTATCCAGACGCACGCGCACACGCCAACACAGTGAGACCACCGGAGAGCGCTTCCCTGACCCACAACACCCAACACAAACCCACGCACCCCACCCCCCACCAAAATAGCGTAGGAACCGACCAAATAGCCCAAGCGCAGACAGCGAGGTGTGTGGGTTAAACCCTGGAGCTCAGGACTCATCTCGGTGCTCCTCCAGCCCGCAAGAGACGCGCTGTCTGCGGTCACCGAGAGAATGTGGGTCGCGTCCAAACCGAGCTTCTTCCGCCGCCTAATTAATGCGTTTTTAATCCACACACCACCGACAGCACGAACGAGCGTAGTCTCAAATCTGAGCGAGGTGCGTGGCGCTCGGTTAACAATAGATGACAATGGAGAGAGAGCCTCGGCTCTTACCAGAGCAGCCTGCGCCAGGAGCAGCGCCATCCAGCAGAGGAGCTTCATGGTCCCCCGAAAGCTCCGACACACTCCTCTTTAGAGTCCTGGGTGCGAGTAGCGCTCCGTCTGTTCAGCTTTCGGTATCCAGCGTTAAGGCAGGCGCTTTTGAGGACGCATCCGTGAGCCCGTGAACGCGCACGGCGGGTCAGAACCGGAGCACGGGAAGAAGACCGAAGAGGAACAGCGCGCGCGGCCTCTGCTGATTTTCCTCCCCACGGGTTTGGAAGAGAGCGTGTGTGAACGTGTGCGATACTTGATGGATGTGGAAGAAGGGAAGACCCCTCTCTCTCTTTCTTTCCGCACTGGCACTGGGTGTTTCTCGTCCTCGCTTGGTTGACGGTGCCCCCTGCAGCCCGGTTAAGCATCTCTCTCTCTCTCTCTCTCTCTCTCTCTCTCTCTCTCTCTCTCTCTCTCTCTCTCTCTCTGATAAATAGCTGATAAAGTTAGATGTAGTTCAGAAAGATATGTTGAATTTTTCATCTTTTGTGATTGTCCTTTATTTGATCGTATACAGCCCTGTAAGAGTGATTATTGTACATATTGGAACAAGTTTGCCACTTTTGATTAAATGTACATGCTACTGTGGTGCTATTTAAGTGCAAATATTTACATTTTAAAAGGGTGTTGTGTTGTACCAGAATACTTTAAAAGGTGCTGCCATAGCGTCAAGCCTTTGTACCTTTTAAGCACATTCTTTTTTCATGCTGGACTGGAAATGGCCAGACATTTTTGTTATTTACCACTTTAATTATTTACCCGATATACAACAGTATACAAAAAAAAACCAACAGATATATAAGCACCTATATTGTGTTTTTTATTTTTATTAAAGGAAACTAGAGTAGCACAATTTTTTTTTTATTTAATTGGACAAATCATGATAATTTAATCGATAAATGTGTATCATCTGCATTAATGCATGGAAAGGAACACACTATATGTATTCTCTGCATCTATTGTCTGTCAATTTAAGGTTTCACATTCAGCGTTTTTCATCCCAAAAAATTCTAAACATTTTTTCAGGCTCCAGCAACACACATTCAAACAAGATTTGCACAAATGAACCAAATACTTCGCTGAGCTGCTCTGGTCCAAGAGAACACAATAATATGAGAGCACTTTATGTTATTAGATAGTGCTGGTCTTTCTCCTGCAGAACTATGTACTTGCAAGCAGCACATAATTACGTTCATTTATGGAGGTTTTCAGCGCACAAGCGTATCATGAAATCTACAGATCTCTACAAAACAGGCACCAACTGACTTTGGTAAATGGATTTTATTTTACGATAAAATTATAACCAATTTCCCCAAAAATGTGCATCACTAGGGCACAATTCCATGACCCGCATTAACACTAAATGAATCTTGGAATAATTAGCATTTGCTGCTGAAAGAACACATTACAGGGGTCCACTCATTAAAATCTCACAAGTGGGACTGGAAAAAACTTACACGAGAATAAAAATACAAGTAATATTTAAAAGCAGTAGAAATTACTTTTCATACATTGAGGGGAATGTTATTTTTTTTATAGGTAACTAGTTGAGGGCAGGACAGTTCCATTCCACCTGAAGTTATGTGTGATGTAGCTTCATAAATATAAGGTTAATCCTTATTATTCATATGAATAAAATGTTTTAATGATGGATATTTTACAAACCATTTTAAGTAGTTCTTCATGTGTGGCATGGAGCGTTATTGGTAATCCTTAGTTGGTAAGTTTGACATCTTTATAACAAATCTTAGCATTATTGCTTTAAAAAAACATGAAACAAACCACAATGCTCTGAAATAAAAGTACCCAAACACACTGAAAGGAAGAGTCAGAGGCCGATGTGAAATTTTGAACTTTTTTCATTGTTTTGTTTCAAAATAAAGAATCACACATCGTTTAGAGACAATCTACAACTGGAGTTACAAAAAATAGTTGCCCAGGCAGAAAGCACACACAGCATCTGTTACCTATACACATTATGGTTACAAGTGTGCCTGCATAAAGAGAATCATAGGAAATATACACAAGGCTGTTTAAATATACACTGGAGAGTGTTCAAATCAAAGACCGATGGCCAGTATGTTACACTTACAAGTAGACAAAAGAACGGCTAATCTGTACACACCACCAACTCGCGACCGCGGCGACGATTACATCACACGTCTGCCCCAGCGAGCGAGCGAGGGACTATAAAAGATCTTAAAAAAAGAAAGGGATGAGGTGAAAGAGGTGGCTGGTGAATGGCTAAAAGCAGAGTGCGCACTTTTTCTCTTCTTTGTACATCTATGCAGTAATAATTCAAAGGGCTTCAAAACCAACAAAAATCTGATATTACAATTTACAATATATAACAACTCAAAACTCAGAAACCACAACCAAAGAGGTGAGAATTTACACTCAAATGCACATTTTTCTTTTTTCCATTTTGTCTTTTTTTTTCTTCTCATACCAAAAAGGCTGTAGAAGCGAGTCCACATTTACATTAGCGAAGGTTTACAAATGTACAATTATACAATCAGAAGAATGTCTTCACTACAGGGGAAGATTATAGATACAGATTGGACATCAAAAAACAGAAAAACTACAAAGTTTATATTTATATATATATATTTATATATATGCAAAGGTCTACACCAAGTATGCACTAAATAGTTTATAGAAGCAAGACCGAAAACGTCTCCCATGCTAAATGTCTGCGTGTTAGCAATCAAGTGTTAGCGATAATGTGCACGCATATGTGTGTGTGTTACGAAAGGTGTCAAAGCGATAAAGCGAGCATGATCCAAGGAGGGAGAAATCAAATACTCTCATTTCATACATCACTTAGGTAGTTGAGAGGAAACGGAAGAGATAATAAAAAGGGAGAACAAAAAAAAAATGTACACCCGCATGATTCAGCGATGACCAGGAGAGGGTTCACGACTCCCTCCTCGGGGGTGTCGACGGGTGCAGACACACACGAGCATCTAGAGGAGCTGGTTACAGGGAAAGTTTACATGATGCCGTTCGGAGGGGCGCAGAGTGGCCCGAGATCCACACCGTTCTTCATGTAGTACTTTTCCAGCTTGGCCAGAATGTGCTTCCCGTAAGTGTACTTCCTCAGCGTAGCAATGTGGGGCCGGATCTAAGAGAAAGCCGGCAGAAATTTTCACAAAATAAGGAAATGCTTTACAATGAGGCTGACATTTTTTGCACATTTCTCTGAACATTTCTACCTCACTGAAGGTTGATTATTTAACACTTATTTTATTTATTCTGATTTGCATAAGGACAAGCCATTACTTTGCACAACTTTCTGCAGTGTACTGGTCGGCGCTACTGTTTTTTGTTCCTCGTCTTGACTCTTTTGCACTAAATGTTGCACTTTGATGGCTTAGTTTTAACGATAATTTAATAATTCTGTTTTATGTAGCACCTTGGTTTCGTTTCACTGTAAATGGTCGAAATGATAATAAAAGCCTACTTACTTACTAAATGACTCACATAAAAAAACAATGGATTCATCCTTTAGAACCATTAAGAGTTGAGTGAACGGTCTTCACTTTTTCTGCCACTCCTAGATGATCAAAGTTGGGCAGAAGTAAGTGCAACGACGGAAACTAAACTTTAAACCAGACTCAGGGGGATATTTATTGGAAAACTGGTTTTTAAGACCATCCAAATCAAATTAAATCCAATCATACGAACTATAAAAAAAAGGGGGAAAAAATACAAATTGACTACATTCGCTCCACCAACATCTTCCAAAGTTTAAAACTGCCAGAGATAAAGGAACAGAATAACTTTGACAAGTGTCATTATATTAAATAAAGTTAATATCAAAATTTTATTATAAAACGCTCAATTAAAAAAAAAAAAAAAAATTAAATATGACTCAAAATCCTTTTCCCACATGATAAAAATTGAAAAGCATCTATGTGAGCAGAACCACAGTAGTTTATAGTAGGGATGTAACGGTATTGTAAATACCGTCGTACCGCAATAGCAAATTTTTTCAATAATACCGAGGTCGCATGACTCGATAAAACGATAGATCTTCTGAGAAAAGTTTGCTTAGGCGAATGGAGCGAACTGTAGGTAGCGGAAACTACATTTCCCATCAGCCTAGGCGTGGCCATCATCCTTTGCGGTCTATTGTCGCTACAGATCCAGTAATGCGGAAATGGCAGGTGCTGCTAGTAGCGGCGAAAGAAAAGAGATGGAAATGGTCGAACCTAAAGCGGGTTTTAAATCGGATGTGTGGAAGCGTTTCGGTTTCTCTCTGAAAAGAAATGAGAAAGGAGAAAAGGTGACAAACAAAATACAGTATGCAGGCACTGCCAGACTGTGGTGAAATACAAGTCGGGGAATACGACTAACATGAGGAGCCATTTGTTAAAAGAGACCTCTAGCTCACTCATGGCTTGTCTTCGCGAGTGGTGGAAAGACATATCTGTCTGTCCCAGCAACCTCAGTCCCAAGTGAGAGGGTTTTTTTCTGTTGCAGGGGACATTGTAAATGCCCAGAGATCCCAACTTTTACCAGATAATGTTGATATGCTAATTTTCCTTAAAAAAAACCTGTCTATGTCTGAAAAAGTGAGTGTGTGAGAGAAAGAGGTGAGTGTTCTGCTATTTTTAGTATTTTTTTTTTGAGTTTTCAAGAATACTAAATTGAAACTTATTTTTTTTACATGGTTTAATAATTTTTTGTTATTAAAATTGAAAAATTGAAGTTCCTGTTTCAAAGTTTACAGATAGATGGCCAATTTGTATGCCATTGATATGTACAGTGTTCATGTAAACTGTTTAATAAACACTTCTGGCACTTTTTTCCTGTAAATGATTCAATAAATACCGTACCGTGCCATTCACACCGAGGTATTACCTTACTGTGAAGTTTTGATACCGTTACATCCCTAGTTTATAGTGTTAATCTACACATAAAGGTAAATTATTTTATTAAACTCTCACTTGGGGTGGAAGAGATGTATATCTAATGCATCACAAATGTGGGCTGGATTTTCACGAGCTTCAAAATTAAAAAATTATCTTCACCCTCTTCCTCATTTGAGTCATGTCCAGGACCTTGTACTTGGCACTCGAGAGATTTGTAGTGTTTGCCTATGAATGTGGGCTCAATAGAGTACACCTTTGAAATTCTCACGAGCCAAATATAATCATGCTAAAAAAAAGTGTTTGTCTTTAAAAATCCTTTTAAAACTTTGTTGCTACAGAGAAAGAAAAAACAAAACCAGTGTGCACAAGTAGACTGAACTGTTTCCAAATTTTCAATGAAACGAAAGAAGGGCACATAGACTACTACTCACTGTTGCGGCCATTTTGGCCAGTGCTCTCCACTGAGAGGAGACTTCGAATTTGACAACACTGCAGATATTTGATTCTTTTCCCCCTCTGCGGTTTCTGTCTTATGCACTATATACGGTTTAGCCACAGAAATTGACACCCACACCACGTCAACAAACTAAATAAGCATGTCTTTAAAAAGTAAAACACTTGGCTATGCTAAGATATACCAGGTGCTACTCTGCAGTATAGATCCTATACATACGAGTACTATAAAATATTAGGGTTAGGCCACACTTAACAGTTGAGGAAACACTGCATTTATTGCAGTAGCAAAAGTTGTTCATTTTAACATGTAAACTCAGCACTTCAGGACCAGCTTCTAGTAGTCAGTAGAATTACAGGTTTAGTCACATAAGGGAGAGTGGGATGTCTCTTTTCGGTTGAAATTTTCAAAATCAAGTGAACACTGGTAAAGTCAGGATCTGTTTTTGTCATCAATGATAAACTGTGAGGTTTAGGTCATAGAGTTTAACCTCTTAAGCCCTGAGGCCTATTTTCCGAAAATCCTATACTTTTACTTTTTAAGGCATTTCTCAGCTTTTACAAGGTCTAAACTGCAAATCTTGGTATCAAAATGAAGATAGGTTCTTGGGGAGTGGTGTGGATGAGTTAATTTGACAGTCAAGAACACTGGGTAAGAGTAATTGATGTTGAATTGGCCAAAAAAAACTCCGCCATGTTTCCTCTAAATATCTCCTTATTTTACTTATAACGAAGCAAATAAACACAATCAATTGTAACCACTACATGTCAAGGACATCTGTAGCAAGTTTGGTGTCTATACTACAAGAAACTAATATTCTGTACAGGTTTTGATTGAACAAAGTTCAGGCGTAATCCATGTTGGCACAGTTTGGCACCACAATAATTGAAATATGGAATAAATCTTGTCCAAAGCTTCAGCTATGTTCATGGTCTTCTTTTCTTGCTTACAGGACATGATTTTAGCAAAAAAACTCCTAAAGAAACGCTGTATAAGTGGGGTGGAAGCCCATTTACGCCTTCTGCGCACGCTTTGCGTAACGTTTCATTCACAAACGCTTTCGACGTTCGAGCTTCTGCGTGTCCCTACCCCCGACCATCTGTCCAATCCGGGAGCTCTATATATCGCTGAAAAGCTCTGAATCTGAGGCAGCCAATGATGACAACCATTTTGAGACTGACGGGATCCGCGACTAATCACAGGATGCGCTGCATGGAGAGACGTGCTCTTACGCACGGCGAGTGTTTCCATATTTGGTGATGCTATGAGAGGGCGGAGCTACAGAAAAGAGCCAAAATGGAGTTTCCACGAAGCTATCGACCGGACATAACAACAAACGGACTTTTATCGCTATGGAAATAACTTTTTGTTGAAAAAACGGCAAAGGTAAGAAAAGATTTACATGCTTGCTTGGTTTTTGCTGGTGTTTTTTCGGGGACCTTTCGCTCCCTGCTCTGAAATACTTCATGCAATGTTAATGAGTTGCATATCACTGGATTCAGCTGGTTGTTAGCTTTCATTTAATGTCATGGTTTGGTGTTTCCGTTTATATTGTGGATACATATAGCACATAAACAAAAACGTGGTCATGAATTATACTCCGGACATGTTGTTGTTTATTTGCATGGCGTTCGAGCTGTGGTTAACGGATATGAAATTGAATTAGATACGTTTTTAGAGGAGTTTCCGCTGAACACAACAGTATTTAATATGTGTGGGTTATTCTCAGGGTTAGTGAGCTATGAGTGAAAATGTAACGCACAAGGGGGCAAGTCCCCGGTACCGGGGACTCTCGGGCTTAAGAGGTTAATTAACAATATAAAGCAGCTGTAAGAGCTGACTCGTGCATTTTTCTTTTCCGAATCAGCAGGAGAGCCTAATCTTCTAGGCAATGTTGCCAGATTGAAGTAGGCAACTACCTGTTTATTGGGGAATCGGAAATTTAAAAAGCCCAAATAAAAGTCTTACTTTGTGCATCACAATCTTGCGTTGTGTGGGCTCAGCCACGTCGATCATCTTTTGAACCACGTAGTTGGCGTACTGGTCCTTCATCATGGTGTATAAGGCACTGTGGGGCCCATCTGCAATACTGCACACCTCATCGATCAGCATCGCCCGCTCAGCACGCAATGAGTGGGTCACACATTTCTCCACCACGTTACTGAGATGTACACACAAACAGAGGCCAATGTTATTCCAAACCAGAATGGGCCACAGTTCCTATAAATTATCCACACCTAGTGGAGATCCTGCGGTTGCCTGATATACAATACATCATCTTTTTTTGTTCATATCAACCCGAACATTCCCATGTAACACAGTCAGACCAAGGAGGGAGGAAAAGAAAGATGGAGCGTAAAAAAAGATAGAAAGATAAGAGTGTGTAAGTAGACTGAACTGTTCCCAAATTTCCAATGAAATGAAAGAAGGGCACATAGACTACTACTCACTGTTGCAGCCATTTTGGCCAGTGCTTTCCATTGAGAGGAGACACCGAATTTGACAAGACTGCAGATATTTGATTCTTTTAACCTTCTGGAGTTTATATCTTGGTTTAGCCACAGAAATCAAAACAGACACTAAAAAATGTCCATTGACAATATTGAGGAGATCTATTGGGGGGGGGATAAACACTATTTTCTTCTGTAGATTTTGCAATTTAATCTACAGAGAAACACAACTGAGCTGAGGAGGAACAAAGATTGGGGGAAAATAAAAAAAAAAGAAAATCCAAAAATCTCAGTGAACCTCTCTAACCACTGACCAGGACTTGTTAAAATAACATAGAACTGAAAACCATTTTAATTGTGCAGAGCATAATCTCATCAATTGAAATGTTGGTTTTCTTTTGAGAAAATGTAATGGCATGTTTTAATGCAAAAAGGGTTATTTTTCATCAACTTTTAAAGGGGCCTTTATATACAAAATGAACGGATCAATTTTAAGAGTTTATTCACCATCTCTGGACTGTTCTCTCAGTTAGACATCTACCACTCCTAGATCAAATAGTCCGTTGACAGATGTGCTGATGCTAAATCTGGTATTGCATCGTTTCACCCATTTTCGTACTTTATGTTTAGGCCCCATCCTCCCATGCCGCACTGTGCAGCTTCTCAAGCATGCTCCACTGATCTGAACACACCTGGCAAACTTATGCTGGCTGAGCCCCAAAACATTTCCTCGGATCTCAGAGACGATCTTGCTCTTGTCCTCGGCTCGGCCGTGCTCCAACACATGCTGGATTACATAATTTCCATACTGATCCTGTAATACAAGAGGGGTTTTGTTGAGAAAGAGGAGATTTTGGATCAGAAGAGCACAAAATTCCCACAATTTACAAAATAAATGTAGTTGTGAATTGTCGACATGCATTTGCCCTATAAATATATACATATATATGCATGTCGTCTGAGGAACAATAGTTTTGTTTGACTTCAGGCAGACACTCTGGACTTTACTGTGCCCCAGAGATTTTCCATTTTGATTCAATTCAGGGTTTTTTGTAGGCGAGAAAATACAACAACTTTGATCTTTATGAGGTATTTCTTCACCAGAAGTGAGGTATACTTTTGGTAGTCATCATGCTGGAAGAAAAAATGTCTTGGCAGTTGTTCTTGGGTCTTTAGAACCTTCTCGCTAGCTCTTTTACCAAACGTTTAAAAATCTTTGGTTTCCTGCCTCTGCCTGTCTTGTTCTCCACCTGTGTTGGTTTCTTTAAAGCTCTTGATAATGCTTCTCACTGCAGTTCTTGACGCTTGAAACTACTTTCTTTAGAAGAGTAAACCATTATTTCTCTCAAGTCCAGACTGTTCTCTTTTTGTTATAGATACTAAAAGATACAAAAATTTAACTTAGTAAAGGCTTAACTTGAATCACAAATTATGTGAAATTGGCAAGAAATTTGATAATATCTTTAATTTGTTCTAAAGTTCATAATATTGCACTCTATCAGTTATTTAACAAACTACAAGAAATAATTACTTTCTTTAGGAAAAAAAAATACATTATTGGAAACCTTTGTTTGAAACTGTATGCAAAAATCCAAAAACTAGCCATGTAAAACTCTTTAAATTCCAAAATTCAGCTTAAATTTATTAAACAAATTATGACCCTCATTTCCACAGATCACGATATTCAAAAAGAGATGATCCAAGAATGTTTGGTTTCCTAATAAGGGTAACAGAGAACTAAGAGAGTCAATGCAAACTCTTTGAACAAGTGGTACACAACATCTCAGGAGTACTGCAGATCACAATACTTCAGGAATACCAAGCACCCTATGTACTATTCATTTAAAGTCATGGCTGCAACATGGCCACTTTAGTATGAGTAGCTTCAGGACTGACCTGCACCAGCTGCTCCGTGTGCTGGTGAATCTCTTCCAGGATCGGTAACGTCTGCTCAGGCAGGCAGTGCTCCAGTATACGCTGGATCACCCGGCAGCCATATGGGTGTGTGGACAGAGCAAACACCTGCGCAACACACACACACCGAGGACATCACACAGTTATTATCTAACATGCACACAAGAGACCAGCCTTCACCACACATCAGAATCAAGCGAAGCGGGAATGACTGTGCAATACAGACAGGTCAGAGGGAAAAAGAGAAAGAAAGATAAAGCTGTGTAAGTAGACTGAACTGTTCCCAATTTTTCAATGAAATGAAAGAAGGGCACATAGACTACTACTCACTGTTGCAGCCATTTTGGCCAGTGCTCTCCATTGAGAGGAGACACCGAATTTGACAAGACCGCAGCAACACATATTTGAGGGCTAGACAATTATATCAGGGCTTAACCATTACTCCAAATTCAATTAAAATGAATTTCTACAGATGCATGAAATTGCAAAGCCTTTCTCACATTGGCTAAGCATTCTATAGAATGCTGCCTTTTCACACTTTGCCTATGACGTACAAAAAAGCAAAACAGCTATTCAATAAACATTTTGAGATTTGAGTGAACCTTTACAGTCATTTTTGATACAATCCCAGCCCCTTCACATACACCTCTCTATTCAAACAGAGACTCAGAGTTCAATAGAGACCCACCTGTCCTTTGAAGGCGTCGATGATGAATTGAAGAGCATGAGGCTGGACGCACTCAATGCATTTCTGCACCACGTGATTGCCATTCTGATCCTTCACACACTTTAACACGTGTCCATCAAGCTCCCGAACCATCTCGTTCTGCAGAGGCGAAACAAATGGGAGTGAGTTCATGCACCCAGATCCCACCAGCAGCATCACAGGAACACAGTAGTGTCACTGAACCTACAATGACTTGCTGGTCCGAAGGGATGAACTCCAGAGCTTTCTGGATCACTCTGCAGCCATACATCTGCAGAGCCAATGATAACACATGTCCCCGGATCCGCTCGGCCAGCGCCAACTTTTGATCCAAACTGCCAAACTAAACAGAAAAAATAGCAGACCCATCCCATCTTAATAAAGAAATTAGTGATTTTTTTTATCTTTTCAAACACGTACTATCAATGCAAAACTGACTTCCTGGAGCAGAAAAACAAGCAAATTATGATTTTTTTTTAAAGTTGTAGTTTAAATATACCAATACTTCAGTACATTTAGTCACTTTAATGACTAAATTTATCATTTTAAATCTTACAGTTTTATTAATCGTACGTCTTTTGGACAACCAACCAATATTTGAAGAAGGTCAATAACCAGCTTTTAAGATTGATTAATATGTATGTGTCTTACAGGTCTATCCGTAGGTGCTGAACTCCTGACATTTAGAAATTGGGAGCAACAGTGCAACTCTGTAATAAGTCTTCAATAATAAGAGAACTGCAAAAAAACGTGTTCTTGTCATGAAAATAAATTGACTCTATCCTTATTTAACTGATCTCAGTTTTGACGTCATGCCAAAACAATGACTAAATGCGCTGATTCCACAAAAAGGGGACAGAAAAAAAAATAAAAGAACACAGAAAAAAAATGAGCAGTTTATACGGTTGATTGCTTTATAACAAACGCCAAAAAGATTAGAAAAAATGTGGAGAAAAGAGAGGATTTGTGGTGCGCTATTGCCTTATATTTGGGATTTGATGGTAAACTCCATCTTCAGGCAGGGAGTGGTATTGAATCAATTTTTCCTCGAACCAGAGGAAGACCACCATGCTTAGAAGCCATTTGAAGATTTATGCAAATCCAGGACATGGCTGCCTAGGTTTGAATCAGAACCAGTAAATCAGAGCATCTCACCAGTTTTCAGACCTCAAACGGACTGTCAGCAAACATTGGTTGGAGACAACAGTCAAGAACTAGGCTCAAATCAGATAGAACTACCTTTTGTTCCCTTAAAAAAAAGGGTAAAGTCTGCTTTCAGTAACCATGCCATATACACTTGAAACCAGCTTCTAGAAGAGGTCTTTGGTGGTAATATAATAGCTCCATTTAATTGTAATAGACATATTAAAATGTACATCAACCAACTGAGCAATGATGCCATTTGATGAACTTTTTTAATTGAATTTTAAATAAACATCCAGCTTCTAATATCAGAGTTTTTTCCTTTTCACTCTTATTCTTCGGTCAAGCAATTTGAGTTACCAATGGGAATGAAAAGTATGCACAAAAAACGTGCCTTGCCTTTACCTTATGTAAAAAAAAAAAGTTTAACCACTCACCTTGCTCACAATAGACAATCACACCACAAACAACAGGATTCATATACATTAAACTAATATGAACATTTCTCCCATTTGTTCTAAATCACAACTTGAAACATCGAAATCCTACTGCAGGTATTTGCAGAATTTATAAATAAATCCCCTGATCATCATATTCTAAACAGTTAAAACTTCTTTGAAAACCATGTGTTTTACTAGAGATTAAAATTACCTCAAAGAACTTCTGGATTACGTAGTTTCCAAACACATCCACCATGAGCTGGTAGGCTGCCTGAAGAATCTCGTTGAAGACCAGCTGACGCTCAGCAGGACTTGCTCGCTCCAGTTTTAACTGAATAAACCTGATAAATGAACCAATATTCAGGGAAATGCTTTGTGATTGGTACAATTAGATGTTTTTCAAACATAAGTGTTGTACCTGGAGCCATGCTGGTCCTGGGAGAACTCCATGACGTGTCCTGCAATCTCCCTCAACTGCAGATTTGGGTACCGGTTATTTCTGAAGTCTTCCAACAGACGGCTTCGTCCCGATGGCATCACATCAGACATGCCATAGCGGAGTCGTGATGATGGGAAAAGCTGGCTGCTGGGACTGAAGAGAGACGAGCCCGTGGTGGCACTGCGGTACTTTGCCTCTGCTCCAGGAGCTGCAGAGATGAAGCGTCCGCTGCCATTGGTCAATCCACCTGAGAGGGTTTGGTCATATTTTGTTAGAGGAAGTGACTGCTTTCAAATCTAAACGTCAGGAAGTCTCAAGAGGATCATCGAATCAAATTCTTAATTTTTTTTTTTAAATGTAATCAACAAAATAACTCACAAAATAAAAGCAGCCATATTAAAGCTTGTTTTGCTACTCTGTCTCAATGAAGGGGGTGTGGCTGGTGGGAAATTGACATTAATGCTCTCCCTGTTAAACAAGAGTTTCTCACTCACCAAGATTAAGACTACTAGAAGACCCATGAGTGGATAGTGAGGGTGGAGGGGTGAGGGAGTGAGATGGTCCTTGGTTTGGGAGAGGCATTCCGACAGGTCCTGGCGAGGAGCTGAAACCAAGACCATTGTAGAAGCCTCCGTGTCCAATGGGAGTGAGACTGCTGGGGTTGCGCTTGTAGAGATCAGAGCTGCCCGTCAGAGAATCACGACGGGAACCACTGGAGCTGGAATTAGGCACTGCAGCAAACAGAGCATAGATTGAACCCCATGACACAGAAGTTCACCTAAGACTAATTAGCTTGAACCTTAATTATGTAAACTTGATAACAGTAATTATGTCCTTAGCTAAATGGGAGCCAAGTGGAAGGTTATGATTAACTTTGACATCTGGCATCAAGTCTGAAATAACTTTGAACCATATTATCTTATCCTAGTTTAAAATCTAAAAAGATACTACCAACCTCTTGTTGGACATAGTTACATAGGCAGTATATAATATGCAAACACAGACAGGTCAGAGGAAGTGAGAAAGACAAAGCAGTGTAAGTAGACTGAACTGTTCCCAAATTTTCAACGAAATGAAAGAAGGGCACATAGACTACTACTCACTGTTGCAGCCATTTTGGCCAGTGCTTTCCATTGAGAGGAGACACCGAATTTGACAAGACTGCAGCAACGCATATTTGAGGGCTAGACAATTATATTAGGGCTAAAAGGGGCATTGCAATACAAGGATGCCACAATACGCATCATGGAGTTACTTTGATAAATCGTCTAGGAGCTGAAGTGCTTCTTATGGTGATTGTAGTCACTTCTGAAATTTTTTTCCCCTTCTCTTCTTATTTTATGTAATATTTACTAGAAGACAATGATCCTTTACTCATTTTTTAAATCAGAAATAATTGGCTCTCTCCATCGTTTAGAGTAAAACAACTTGACTCAAACATTAACAGTGCCCCCTAGTGTTGGATGGTATCTCATCTAGATCCTAACCTTCTTAGCTTTGTGGTCTCAAAACTTTTTAAATTCCATTTTTCCAATGACTGTTTGATATATAAACAATAGTTTCAATGGTTGGTTAAAAAGAGTGTTGTAAAATACTGTATGGTGCATATCATATCATGGACATAATAACAAGATATACATTGTATTTATTGTGAGTAGAGCGTTAAACCCCTAAGGTTAAACCATTATTGCAAATTCACAATATGTTAATGGTGAAATGCGGCATTCAATAAGATGCCTAGGCATGCCTGAAATTGATCCATCTAAGTATTTCATGTTGCCAAAGCATTCTATAGAATGCTGCCATTTCACTTTGGCTACAGCAAAAAATTTACTCTGACTAAAGTTTACAGACCCAGGATATTTAATGACAAAATTGTTTTATTTTCATATTTTCTATGTAGTTCATTTCAGTACATCTAACTAAAATTATTGTTTAAAAAAAAAAACTATAATTATTATTTACAATAAGTACACTGAAAAAATAAAACAATGATATGTACAGTTAAAAAAACAAACAGAAATAAGTTGATAAAACAAAGCTTCTTTTAAAGTGTAATGTATTTCCTTTATGTTTTTAAAATACAAATTTTAGTATATGGAGAAAAAAAAAATATTCTCAAACCTGCTGTGCCAAAGCCCCCAAGCGCTGCTCCAAGCGTGGCACCCAGAGAAGAAGAAGGGTTGGCGTTGAATCCAAGTGAGGTGTTTCCAGGCTGAGCAGAGCCTTGGGAGAAGAGCGAGGAGCTCTGTGAGGAGGAACTCGGTGAGCCGCTGCCGTAAAAAGAGCTTCCTCCTAAAGCTCCACTTCCCTGTTGCCCTGGAGCCTGCTGGGAACCCAGAGTCCGAAATGCACCACTTGCTCCACCACCTAACCCTGCACCAGCTCCCCCTGCTGATGCTGCTGCAGCAGCCACTGTGGACCACGATAGTCAGGAAAAATTCAAGATCATTTAAAAATGTGCTCGAATATATTTTAACACATTTCAAAAATTATTAGAAAACTGGGCAATTTTTCAAATTCTGTGAAAAAGAATTTAATTAAGGGTGTCTAGGATGGAACAATGTAACTCATAACGGACTTGCTTGATTGATATTTACCTGCTGCTGACGGGCTGATGATCACTGATGCAGGGGCCATGAGTCGAACAGGACCCCCACGAGCTCCTGTGTTCACCACCAGCGCACCGGTCTGATCATAATAAGCTGCTGGGGCTAAAACGGGATAACCTGCAAAAACAGAGGCAGCTTCTTTAGACCCAGTTCTAGCAGAAAGTAGACTTTAGGAAAATAATCAAAAACTGTCCATTTAATTCTCATATTCTCCACATCTCAGAGCCCCAATACTCTTTAATGCAGGGGTGCTCACACTTTTTCTGCTTGCGAGCTACTTTTAAAATGACCGAGTCAAAGTGATCAACCCGCTACAAAAATGTAAAACATCACTCAACAAACAATTATTTTCAACTTTATTGAGAATTGACAAACACATAATTAATTATTTACATTTTTTGTAATAACGTGAGTTTAATTTGAAGACTTGCACTGAATTGAATCATTAGAACAGTTGTGTGTGACCTGAATTGATGGTAATAGAATAATTTTTTGGGAGCAATCGAGCTTTCATCCAAATAATCAAGAATAAAAATGATGCTCTAAATATAATATAAATATTTCATTTTTATTGAAACTGAGTCGTGCAGTACAATATGCAGGTGAGGTGTGGCGTGTTGCTTGATTTTGGTTGTAATAGAGCAATTAAGAATGAAGTTATGAAGCATATTCTGAATCTGGTAATTTGCAGACGGTCCCTAAGCGATTCCATGTCAGCGGGTTGCTCATAGACGGTAATGTGTTTCTGTAAATGCCGAGGGAAACTTGTTTTGATAAAAAAAACGTTTTCTAGTTTTCCGCTACATAACACAGATTAAAAATACGTATTATTTGTTTACTAAGAACATTCTGGTCTCGAGCTATTGATCAGAGAAAACCGAATCCGTGAATCTGCAGCTAACTGCGACGGGATGGATGATCGGCTGATATTGTTTCAATTTCACGCCGCGATCGACCGGTAGCACGAGCACCCCTGCTTTAAAACAATGCTCACACCTTTGGATGAATAATAGGTCACAGATATTTATTGGGTACAACATTTCAGTAAAAAAAATAGATATAAAGTGAATAATATCTGTAGAGAAATCTTCAAAAAAAGGATTGGTAAACTTTTTAAAAGATTTTCAGCATCGGTAACAATTTTATCCTTATATTATAAACTGAACACATTAGTAAAATGATTAGTGTGGCCAATCCAGCACCTGGAAAATGTACTTTATTTACTAATTTATTTAGTTAAAGTTTATTCCATTAAGCTGCATCAATCACCCTAGAAGCCCTTAGACAGAGTCTGAACCCTAGAGGGTGTCCATCATGATTTCCACAGATTACAAACCCATAGTGCAACCCAGAACGGACCTATTTAGCCTCATGAAAACTTGCTTCTATCAAATGCAATTCATGTGGTTAATGATAAATGTTCATAATTGCTAAACATTTGGACCATCATTTTTTTTTTTGGGATGATCATTTTATCGTTTCATAAATTTTGCTGTGGAGGCTGTAAACCATATTAAAACCAGTGGATGAATTTTATTTTTGGACAAACAATTTTTTAAAGATTTTTTTAATTATTAGATATTTTATTTAGTTCATCATCTACAAACGTTATTTAGAAAAAACCTGCGTTGTTCTCCTCAGGGAACACACAATCTAAGCCAAAGCAGAGCATCCAGAATCCCAGTTTGACTCCATTATGCTGAAAAATCACTGTGGTTTTTACCTGGTACACCGGCTGCCAAACCCTGCCCGAAAGCCAGGGCAGGATTGACTGCAGCCGCTGCAACAAGCTGCTCTGTCTGCTGCCCCTGCTGGCCTTGACTGGGTGTAAGGGGGCGCTGGTTTCCACCTGCACGCATCACCTGGAGCAGACAAGAAATGGAAATCCCATCACGTCCTATTACAAATCTAAAATATAGGTGAGACACTATAACTATAATTCTAGTGAGGGGAGTTGTTTATATCACTAATCAGCCTGGTAAAACTCATACCTGCTGTTGACTCTGCTGGCTCTGTGCTGCTTGCTGCTGGTTGGCAGAGTTGGACGGTGTGGCAGCCTGCTGCTGGAACAGGTTGGCAGGATACACACCCCATGGTGTCACGCCATAGTATTGAGGGGGCATCACAGCTGGGCCTGAAAGACACACATGCCTCTGATGAAATGGTGCGACTGCTCAGGAGCTTTGATGTACGCAGTACCCATTTCCTGTGGCTTGGGTTTGGACTCAGAAGCTTCAAAGCAGGGTTACACAGACAAGACTCAGACCAAAACTATTTTCATCAACTAAAACCTGCAGAACATTTAGTCAAAAGAAACCGTTTCCAAGACTTTCAAAACCAACAGACGGCTACAGACCGACTTCTTGCGATAGGTTTCCTTTTGGCACCCACACATGGCCAACCTCTGGTCTAGAAATTTACACCACCTCTAGTCGTCTCTTACTTTTGTTTCTTCTTGCTTTCTATCTCCTTTGCCTCTTTCCTGAGGCCCTGCTCTCAAAGACTTTAGTCTAGAATGCCCTCAACATCACCTTCAATTTTTAAAACACGTTGCATACAATAAAATAGTCAACCTAGGCTTTAAATGCTGTTACTTGTTAAAATACGGCAAACTGTCTATTAAGGAAACTTAACATTTCTAAAAATCATAATTCTTTAACAACATACAAGTACACAAGACGTAGGAGAACCTCCTCAGCTGAATACTCACCCAAAGTGGCAGCAGCTGCAAGGCCGGCAGCATATGGGTCAGTGCCAGGGGGTGCAGCACTGATGATGTATGGATTTGGTACAAATGCGGCTGGGGCCAAACCTAAACAAAAGAAAAAGAGCAACAAATGTCTAGCAACAAAGTTCTTTGAAGCAATCCCCAAAACTATAGTCATTAACGGTGTGACTGTCATCTTATAACATAGCACAGTTTTAGGCCTCGTGTGAAATCTGTTCTAAAACAAGTACAGCGGTACCCCGAAATACGAATGCTTCGAGTTACGCAATGTTTGAGAAACGAAACGTCTCACGGGAAATTTTTTGCTTCGAGATCCGAAGGAAAATTCGAGATACGAACATTCACAAGCTGTGAATTTTCCGCCCGACATCACGGTGCGCTTCTGGGTCACGTCGCGTTGCGCTTCCGGGTCCTGATACGCTTCAAAACACTTCAACAACATCGCGAAACATTATATATAGTTACTAATAATGTGCAATAACAAATGTTAGGAGTCAAGGTGTCGTAAAAGAAATAACGTTTAGAAAAGTGCTGTTCTGTAGCACAAGTTAGAGAAACACAGATTAGGCGTTTCACATGTAAAACTTGCTTCAAGATACGAAAAGTTCGAGATACGAAGGTCACCCTGGAACCAATTAAGTTCATATCTCGGGGTACCACTGTAATTGTTGACCATAAGGAATTTGATAAAAAAAAAAAAAGACTTACCGATGTGTTGCTGCTGAGCGGCTGCGAGAGCGTATTGTTGTTGCTGCGCTGCCGTCAGCTGCTGTACCGCCAGAGCACTAGGTCTCTGGAACAGCTGAAACACATATGATTCCTTGTATTAGCCGCTGGATTCATTAGTCAAATGTAAAATATTTGGAATAAATTCAAAATATAAACGGACTAACAAAATAAATGGCATGCAATACAAACAACAACCAAAAAAACTTGTTTGACCTTTAATATTGATCCTCTTAATTAATACATTTGAAGGCAAATATAATAATAATTTTAACGTATTTAATTAACTAAATTATTTAATTTCTGTATTTTAAAAAAAAAATCTCTAAACCGGGTGAGCAGCGCACTTCAAAACAGATATTGTTAAATAAGAATTATAAATAAATGGATCTATTCAATTCTAAATCGCCATTCCCCTAAGTCTCAATTTAAATCATGAAAGTGGAAGAGTTAGAAGACATTTATTCACCTGCTGTGGGGAATTGTAGTCAAAAAGGCCAACAGTTGCACCAGAGGAGTCCAGAGGCAGCTGTCCTCCAGGGTACTCGAACTGCAAAGCCTCCATAGACACAGACTCCATAGGGTCCAGGGTCACATTTTGGGTTTCAACATTTGTGAATTCCTCAGGTGGTTTGGGCCCTGCGCCTCCTGACATTTCTGGTCCTCCCAGGTCCACATCTTGACCATTTGGAGGGCAGTTTCCTGGAGTACGACTGCAGAAAAGCATACATACATGATACACAATGGCTTGTGCGATGAGAACACTTTAATATTTAAGAATGAGACTATTAACATTTTTATACATTATTCTATGGTTGGAAAATATGTTTCACTTTAAATACTAAAAATTGTACAAAATATTGACAATTATTGTTGAAAGAAGTCTGTTTAAGGTGTTTTCTTACACCGTAGTTGTGTTTTGTAGTTTGATTAAAACCCGTATTAAATTACAGATAATGAAATTCCTTGCAGATCACAATTTTCAATGATAATCGATAACGTTAATTCATTTTAGAAGCGCTACAAGTGATTGATAATCTATACCTGAAATCCTTAACGTCCACATCAAGTCCATTCTGATTGGGCAGTCCATTAGGGTTGTCCAAAACATCTGGCTCACTTTCCTTCAGTTCTTTCCGCTCTGGGTCAAACGTCGTCTTAGGTTTCTGTTCTACTCGTTTCTCAGGGTCATCGACCTCTGGATCTCTAGGACCCTAACAGACATAAAACAGAGCCCTTTTACTTGAAATTTTGAAAGAAATAAGTTTCCATTAGGACTTTATGCTAATCGTTACTGCTATAGATGTCCAGGTAAACTGGTTGTGGTTTAGAATTCATTTGAATAACTCAATTCCACATAAATCATTGCAGGTGCTGAGTACTTACAAAGGGTCCTTTGCGCAGACACGAGTCCATTTTCTCAGCAGGAGAGGAACTAAGGACATATTCCACCATGGAGACACCTAAACCACCACTTTCAGAGCGGGGAGACAAAACAGACCCAGCTTCCCCCACACCATGGAAGCCCTGACCAGGGCGGCGCTGTACCATGATTGGCTGAGACACAGAATGATCTATAAAAGGTGGAAGCGAAGAAGAAAACACATGCTTAAGACAAAGTATTCTGTATTTTGGGGTGAAAGGTATTGTGAGTCTTCTGTCTCCCGTGGTTAAAAGAGTTTGGCGCATTAACATCTTCATTTTGATGTGTGAAGTTAATTCGAAGTCAACGAAAATGAAAACTTCCTCAATAAAATTATACAAGGGATGAATACCAAATAAGCAATGTAAAGACGGTCACATGATAAAGCCAGAGACGCATGCATGAACTAAAACGTGTTGGGCTAAGCAATCTGCGCACAATACCTCTTGTTTCAGTGAAGCACCTGCTTGTCTTTGGTCAAAAAGAGCCTTCAATATTTACATTTTAAAGATAGTTTCACAGATAAATAAAAAGTCCTCTCTCAACTCAGACACTCACCAGAAGTCCCCCAAGCGCTGTCTCTCCACTGGTCCAGAAAGATCCCCTTTGGTCCATCTTTCCCTGAATCATCAGTTTCCCAAAATTTCTTCCCAGTTAGGAGCTGCTGCATTCAGAAAAACAGAAGAAAAAAAAAAAACATTCGATAAAACATGAGGGCATTATACTTTACGAGGCACAAGATGAGGATGTTACCTCTCCCATAGCACGCCCCTCCAGTGCAAGAGCCTGGAAATCGTGGTTGAGCTCATCCATCGATCGCACCTGTTGAAAATCAGCAGTTATGGTCAGATCACTTATTACTGTTGAACACCACAATTACTCGACTTAAATATCAACATCACATTACGAACAAAAATAACTAACTGACTGCAGATTCGACCGTTGGCTTGTAAGTATTTGACAACTTCATCTGTACGTTGTGATCTAACTATAAAACGAAGACCAATTTTACAAATGTAATATAGGTGATGGGACCATTACAGATAGAATCCATTCATTACTTTCTCATGCCATTCCCAAAGCCCCAGAGGTATACATTGGTCAATTTCAGGCACTGCAATAACTCAACTAAATTTTAACAAGACTGAACTATTTATAATACCAGTAAGGCTGCAGTTAATTGTATAAATTCACCATTTCAGCAAATGGAACTTTTCGAGAATGTTAGTATTTCCACTTTCTAAAACACACCTACGTAGTATTGTGTAGACCTCCATCTAACAATACCTGGTTGTCTCCGTGAATGTTGTCCCCAGTGGGCCAGCGGTGTTTGCAGTTGTTGTACCCAGGCTGTTCCCCATGTTGCCGCTGGAAGAAATAATCCACCATTGCATCATCTTGGGAGCGCCCCGCACCTTGTGAGGGGGGCGGCTGTGGTGGCTGAGGGACAGGACCAGGTTGGGGTGTGTGTCCCGCAGCACTCAGCACTACAGGCATGCTGGGTAATGGCCTGTCAGGGGGAGGCAGTCTCAGGTGGGGGCTGAATGAATCCTGCCAGAGCACAGCTTTCCTCTTCAACACACACGCTACGCTCATTCCACCAGAGGCTGGAACAGAAGAATACACACAACACAGTTAACCCCGTAGGCACCTAGCAACACCTTGAGGTTTGAGGTGACTCATTAACAAAAAAATATGTTTTATTTCAAGCAGTGTTTCCCTTATCATTATATTAGGGGGGCTTACCCGCCCCCCCAACGGCACCTCCCGCCCCCCTTGAAGGTCAAGTTAATTTTATTTTCGTCGAAAAACGACAGAAGTAATTTATATAACAGGTCTTTGCTTTTTTTCTTTTATTAAACTAAATAGCATTATGTTATTTATACGATGGCATGTAATTTCTGTCTCAACGTTTGCACGTTTACAATTGTCCTCCGTGTCGCGCACGGCGGAGTTCCGCCCCGATGCGCGCGCACCGCTGAGTTCCGCTCCGATGCGCGCGCACACACACACCCATCAGCGGACAGAGACCGCGCTTTAAACGCTCCCAAGGTGGTGACGAGGACAACACGTGTTCTGCTGCGAGCAGCAGCCGGTGTAGCTTTCCTACTCCGAAACAAAGTACAGAAAAGAGCCCAAGTGCTGCATGTCTTGCCCCTGACAAGCAGCAAAAGTCTAGCCACCACAGAACGACAGGTTTTGACCCAGCTTGGCTGTCAGAGGGGAAATACTCCCCCTGGCTGTACAAGACTGATCTTGGTAAGTAAGTAAATACACACATGCATGAATGAACGAATTGATAAATAAATTGCTTAATTAATAGCTAGCTAGTTAGTTATACAATGGCATTTCCTGCTTTAAACTATCACTATGTTAAGTTGATTTTTACTGTTGTTACTATCAGTTATCACTTTTAAAGCCTAACAGTTAATGTATTTACAGGTCAAAACAGACATTCGCAATAGGCTGCAAGGGGACCATCTTGCAGCCTGCATGCGGATCTCAATAAATGGGCCAGAAGTTTCAGACTATCCATACCAAGATGCTCTGGAAATGTTCTTTCAGAAGCCCAGAAAGATGCACTGCAGTGACAAAAGCTGCACACTTTGTGAATAATTAACATATTAAAATAAATCTGATGTTTAGTGTTTAGTTCAGTGTACAGTTGTTTAGTTATTGTACAGTAATTGTTCAGACATTATAATATATTGGTATACTGCAATTAAAAGAAACATATAAACACTATGAAGTGTTTGTGTGAGTGTTTTGCCGCACCACCCATAACACCACAACCCCCCCCCCCCCCAAGGCCATGATCCTAGGGGAAACACTGTTCAAGTGTGTTTACATGAGTTTGACAGTGAAACTGAAACCTGTTGAATGACATGTTTACTGAAGAGCTTACTTTTGAGCCCAACCTATGATTTCCATTAAAATTATAATAAAAGTACACCTCATCAATGTGGGGAATTATTAATCCCAGGTTTTTACGTAACTTTTTTCCTGTAATATCAATTGTATTTACAGTAAAGTGCAAAATAAAAGATTTCTCAACAACATTACATTTTTTTTTAAATTAAACCACATTCTTTTAGGTCCGTCTGTGGTTTGTTCTGAATACGCAAACCTTAACTATTTCCACACAACTTAGAAAAAACTATGCCTCAATTGAAAAGGTTTTTTTTTCGGTGAATGCAGTCACATTGGTAATTGTGTATACCAGACATTATTTACTGGGAGATAGACGTCACAGAAAGTTCACCCAAAAATACTAAAGTAAAATAGATTCTTACATTTTTTTAAAGCCATTTAACTTATTTTACCAGCTCTATTTGATGATTGGTTTATCGGTTCCTCTGAGTGGACTTCCACTTGTGTTTTGACTCTGCTGTAGGTTAACATCAATGCTTCTGATGCTAACATGTAGATTCCACCATGTTATCTACTATGCCAAAGAACAGTAAATTATTTGTGATCATAGTAGAGACAGCTAGATATGTAGGCTGCTAAAATTTTACCAACCAATCACAGACCTTGCTGTTCTTGATGCTACTACGCATAGTTTTGGCGTGTACACATCGTGCTAGACATAATAGATGTTTGAATCATTCTGGAGGCTGTGCGTTGCCTCAACACAAAAGTATTAATCTGTCTTTTGACATACATTTACATCTATTTGTGCACAACAAATCTGTCTCAGATAAATTAAGCTATGAATATTCAAAACAGTGGCAAAATTTTAAGTTGCACAAATTCTATTGAAACAAACACATAATTAAAATTCCACAAGCCGTAAAAATAAAGGAGCACCACCAGAGAACAGACATTAGAATGAGATCAGTTTCATCCATCAGGATGTGCTCATTACTACATCACAAGTTTGATGAAGTTTAGTGGGGAAAGCAGAGGTGGTGGTTCAGAATCACAGAATGACTTTCAGAAGCTAATGAGGAGATCTTGCCATGCTTTCGTACAGATCTTAAAGCTAAACTATATTTCAAGATTTTTTTTTACTCTTAATTTAGTGCTTTGGGACAAGTGGTCCTTTCTAAATGTTAACAGCACAAATCAGCAAGGTACACAACAGCTCCCTTGCGGCAGGGATTTGCTTGTTTTCTCCAAATTTCTGTTTGCACGGAAATTACTGTTGCCCTTTTCCACTTTACGGAAAACATCACCAAATAATATTAAGTGCATTTCAATCTCTACCAGAGTTAAATCCAAGCCAAACAGGGACATGTGTCTACAATGCAATAAAACTTTCAACCGCACCAAGACTTAAGAAACTTAACCTAAAACCAACTACGTTGAATATACCTCACTAAATAGAGTAGCTCATGCCTTTGCCTGACCGAGAGCATGAATAATTAAAATCCAGCTTTGTAATTTGTCTCAAAGTATGTCAAACACTGCCATTGCAGAGCAGCAACGTTTTAAATCCCCAAAAGATCATCATTAGGAGGAAAATTATCCACAAACATGACATAATTTACAAACATGCTAAAAGTCCCATTTCAGGATGGCAAAAAAGTGAAGAATTGATATAATGATGTAAACATGTCTAAATGCACTCTGGTACCACAAAATGCTTCGTAACATTTCTCCACACATCATATAATTGAAAAGCCTACATTTCTACAACACCCTTACAAAAGTGTACCATGCAGGAGTTGAAGCGGTATATGGTGGTAAAGAGTTTGGATAATTTTACAAACCCTGATGTTTTAGAGAATTATGTTTATGAGGCATGAATAATGTAAAAAAAAAGTGTACCATCACAATTAAAAACTAAAAAGAATCATCTTAGAAGTTAACCTTTAAAATTGTACTTTAAAGAACTAAAATAACTCAGGCCACCAAAATATAAGAGGACTTTAATTAACACCACATTTGTGTTGAAAGTGCCAAACTTCTGTTTTTTTTTTTTAAATCAGACATTAAAAATTCACAGCTACAAGAATAGTGTTTTTTAATTGTGATTTCAATCCTGAGCAAAGTTATCCAGTTTTTTTCCTTAAACTGACCTTCAATTTTGTAAATCATTGTGAAAAGATATAAGAAGAGCTAAAACAAGCAATAAAAACTCTTAGGAAGCCATCACACAGATGAAGGCAATTCATTTAATATCTTGTGAAACGGGTCGGTAATTTGAATGGATTTCATTTGCAAATTTTTATTGTCTGATGAAGCTTAAAAAAATATTTTCATAAAGAAAACTATTCTAATACCCTTCAGGGGTACATATAAACCAAACATTTTGGCTCAGTAAATTATTTAAGGATAAAAATTTCCATACCAAACCAGTTTACAAAACAAACAGAACATGCTTTTGGTAAACAAAACATGCTTTAGTAAAGAAAGTAGATGTGAAGTTCTGCCCATTACACAACTTTTTAAAGGGTGTATATTGCAATATTCTGACATTAGGGATAAAATTAACCAGAGGAATCCCACAGCAATCAGATGTTAATTATAGACAGACTCAAGCACATCCCCTGTATCATAGTCAGCCCTCTAACCACAGAGGCTTAAGTCACCAAGGCATTAAACCTTTTAATATGTCACACTTTTTTGAATATGATCAAGTTTAATGTGACCATGTTTCTTCAAAATAAACATTTGTTTTTAGATTGGTACAATCTGACAGATGATTTGTTTTCCCCAAGCAACATTAAAACAGCTGTGTGTATATGAAAACTCACAATTGTAACGTTTTGAACTGTAAATTCCCACACAGATATTCACAGAAATCCCTTTTATGCATGGAACCTCTCCTGCACACTCTGCATAAATGCTTCTCTGTTGAAGTTAGCTATAGCTTCATCTCACATTCGGATAACAGATAAAAAGCATTAAAAAAACAGGTTGATTGCTAGAGAATTGTGATTAACAGGCCTGCAGTGAAAAGTTTGGTATGTGGTGCGGTTGACATAAAAACATTACGTATAACAGCAAAAATGTTTTAGAAACACTGACCTTTTAACAAAATGCAATCACACCCAAACATCAACTCCATACGTTCCTATTTTTGGGCTACGTCCAAAATATGTATTCAAACTAGTCATTTGGGAAGATGACTATTAGCTTCATCAGCTTTTGAGATTTTTTTTTATAAAAAAAAAAAAAACATTAGAACAGAACAGTGAATATGTGAATAGTGAATATTACTACACTAAATGATCTAGCCCAAACTACTTACACTGTTTAGATTGGTCCAAATAAACATGATACAATGGATCTCACAAAGCTAAACAACAAGAAAACCTCAAGAATTAATGGACACCGTTGGAAAGCAGTATTTAAATGGGTTTCAAAAAGGAGAAGTGGAATCCAAAGTCACATTGCATCAACAAATACAACAAAAACACAGTCATACCATCATAACAGGTACAGTGGACTACAGGCTATGTGCAATATTCAAAAACTGTGACCATGTATAGCAGCGGCACTGACTGAGGTCTGTGGTTGGTTCATTTGGTAGCCAAACATTTATTTAGTAGGGGACTACATCTGCGTGTCTCAGTAATACAACAAACACCAAAATGGTCAGAATCACTGAAAATTGATCTGCAAAGAAGTCCACACTTCACCATATCTCTAATAGAACTATAAAGTGACCTGAAGATACGTGGTCACATATAGGACTGTTCTCATCAGAAACAAACTTCTCCAGAGTTCAATGAAATTGTACCAATGTACCAATCCCCCTTTGGTTGTGCTATGCTTTCAGAGCACACTTGATTGCATTCCATTCCCAACATACCATCATAACGGAAATATTAGCGAGATTTAACCAAACAAAGAGAGTAAACGTTTTTGCTGTGCGGTAAGCTTTGTGAAACACCAGTGGTCTACAGTAACCACGCAGTCCCATGTGTTCTATTGACGAGGGAAGCGTATGCACATTTATTTACAGACATAAATTATGAGTAGTAGAGGTGTGCGGTTTTGAGAAAAATATCTAATAGTGATTTTTGTTACACACTGCTTTGAGGTTTGATTCCCTTGAGCCCCCCATTGTCTCTATTATGAAACATGCAACACACTGTGAAATCAAAATGTGAAAAATTTAATCTGCAACTACATTAGTACAATTATCATAAGAAGTGACGGCAGCAAACATGCTCATCAATGGCACATATGTTTGGTTTGGTCTACTTTTTTTACTCAACAAATCCCTCACAAAGTTAAGTTTGTTTAGAAGCTGTTGGAGATTAGTGGCATTACCACCATTGACTTTGAAGGGCCTAACATATGGACATCAATTCAGCTGACATAACCATCAAGCTTGTCAGTGGACGCTGTTGCTTTGCTCAACCAAGCACACTATTTGATTTTTTATTTTCAGCTTGCGGGCAAACTTGAAGTAGTTTGCAATCCGAGCTTCATTTGCTAACGTGAATCATAAGCGATTTACAGAAATGATATCGTAAAAGATGGCAAAAATCAAGCAGTGAGGTCTGTCCATTTTTGATTACATTATTTACTTGCAGATGATTGCAAGTGTATCAGCGGTCACTCTAGGTAAGGACCAAATAAAATGAACTAGAGGTGTGAAAGCAAGCCTTTCAAGCTTGACCATGATTGACTGAACCACTTTGGACATTTTTTGTAGGGAACACTACTGTTGATTAAATTTTTACCATCTTGCAGAAGCCACTAATTGTATTTTTTTTAAAACATGGTGTTAAAAAGTGTGTACCAGCAAGGCTGCAGAAAAAGTCTACCTCAAAAGTAAACCAAACTAAAATATAAATGGGATTTACAATTAGTAAACTATCCACATCGGCTAGTTTAAATGAATGATAAATATTTTTACTGATACATTAGAATTTAATAAGTAATTTGAGATGCTTTACTTCAAAGTGACAAGCCTCACCGGAACAAAGAACCAGGAGGCCACTCGTGCACCCTGTTTACATCGTGCGACAAATTACAAGCCGTGACTTGTCTTTGTCTCGCTTACATTTTGAGACAGAACCATTGCCATGGAATTATTAACATGCACTCCAGGGGCACTTTTATTCCCAGCAAGTTTCCCAGTGGACGGCACCGAAACAGCTCTCCGGAGCTTGGTCTGCACGCACGCCACCCGGAAGTGGGCAGAAATCCGTTCACTGTTCACGTTACTCACTCTTACCACGCTTTGCATCACTATACCACACAGTTAACAAAAGGCAGGCACCTTAAACAGCTGGAGGAGGAGCACGAACTGTCATTGACAATGTGCACGAACTCGCTGCCACCAAACGGTGGAAAAACACACGAATTTATTCGCGTTGTCAAGCATTATTTCACGACATGCGAACCGGTGAGGGGCGGAACTGTCTGGCTGGGCTTTGATCAAACTGGTTAATAATTGTTACACGGCCCCGTGTGGGGAAACACCACTCTTATTAGACAAAAACTCCTTGTTAATACATCCGAACACGTTTAGTCACACAAGCGAGATAGTGAGCAGGTTCTCCATGATCTATTCCTGTTAACAAAAGGCCCGGGCCGCCTGGACAGGAAGAGCAACACAGCTAGAGGAAGAACCGGGGAGAGGAGGGGGAGCTAGCGCCTCATAACAAAGCCTTCAAAACCATCCATTGCGGCTCGTGGTGACACAATATAAGCACGTAATCAACTAAAACACACCCGGATGACCCCTCGATCCGCAAACTTTAAGTTACTTACAGGTGGAGGTTGCGGATGGTGACGGATTTCAGCCCCGGTTTGCAGCAGCTCCCGAGCTTTCACACCGACAACATGGCGGCTCGGTCCAAGCAGACGCGCGCGGGGCATCATGGGAAGCGCGTGCGGTTCATTGCGCCAAGAGGGGAGTGTCGTTCTTTGTTATGCTCGAGAAACATCAACAGTTTACAGATGTCATACATGTTAATAATGGCCAGACAAGTCCATAAACCGTGAATTAACGCAGATAGGGTCTTGGAGAGTAGCAAAAATAATGTCCCAAAGGAGCAAAACTAGTAAAAATAAAAGTGTCCATTTATAAAATGCAGCAAGTGCTGATGATGTTGAAACAAATCATATTTAAATACATTCAAATGCATATGTATGTCTACTGTTCAAAAGTTTTACAACCTGTAAACAAATGCTTTCAAAAGGGAAGTAACAAAATGTAACACCATAAATCCTTACCAAAACCCCAAATCCATTTGCAGAAATGCAGCCCCAAACATTTAAGGAACCTTCACCATACTTCACTGTTCCTGCAGTCACTCCATTATTATTTCAGCTCAGTACATTTCCTTTGTTGAAAACACCCATCAATAATAAGAAAATTATATATTCAACATGGCAAGATACCAATTTTCCTTGGAAGTTAAAAATAGGTCATGTGATGCTCATCCACTCTCCTACTCACCGATGCTTAGCATAAAAACAATGTCTGGTAAATGTGCGTGAAATAAACTCAAGCAGAGAAATCAAACTATTAAGAACTAATTTATGTTTCGTCAATATTACATGTTCTTTACATTTCGATTAATAATAAATGTAGTTATTATTTTGTTACATATAAGGCCTCGTTTTGTAATACATCTTTCGACAGTAAATATTAGAATTATCTGAGAAAGTAAAAAAAAAAAATCACTCAAGATTTGACACTTTCTTACACGTAAACAATAAAAGAACCACAGTATTTAATTTATGAATTTAATTACAAACAGTTTGCTCAGGTTTTCAACTTTAAAACATTGTTCATTTAAACACACTGCAAATAAATCAATGGCGTTGAGAGCATCTGGTAAACAATCGTTTTATAAGAAAGCTAGAAATGGTCAATCATGCCAAAATAAGAACACAACTTCAAAAAAAAATCTTCTCAGGGAGAGAAAACAGGTTTAATTTTGGGCGAGGTGTCCTCATAAGGCCATAAATACACATAAAACTGGTGTATAAGGACATTGACGTGTACCCAAGGGCCACCCAGGGCTCCTCTATTGTGAGTTTCACATGCACAAACTCCTACAGCATTCTCCAAAGTACACATCTACTCAACCTAAGACATTCAGCTAACACGGTACATTACAGCGTCTGATATCAGAGTAAAAACAATCTTTCCCACCACAGACACCAGAGAGGCAGCTCCGGCATGTGTTCAAAGTTTACCTGGGTCAAAGTTCCCTCAGCGTGTGAATATACAAACATACGCAGAGGCCAGTGTGCTTGTGCGCACGTGAACAAACACACACGCACACAGAAGATCAGTCATGTCCTTAAGTCCTGTTTAAAACACTGGTCTGGAAGTGTCCCATCTCTCTTCTCTCAAACTCCTGCTGGTGTGAATTTTCTCCAACAGAGGGAGACAGAGTGTGAAAGAAACCATCGCTGAAGCTTTAAAACCTCTCCTGCGGCGAAGGATGTCACTTTTCTGAAGATGCCTCCTCTCTGGTTTCTATCCAGTCCTTTATTTAGGTGAAAGAAACAGATTTATTATTAAGTTACAATACAAAGCACCCAATAGCTGCTGTGTATCATCAACAGGACGACCAAATATGGCAATGCGAACAGCACACAATAAAGATACCCTATTATAGAGTGTGTAACATAGCTGGGAACATTACGTTTGAATTTGTTTGTCAAGTTATCGTCGTTAATAAGAAAGAGTTGACTCAGAGTCGCTGAAACAAGTCATGACTTAAGTGAATCTTTATCTAGTACTCTGTGACATACAAATGTAATAAGCCCCTCCTACTTCCTGTGCACTTTAACCCAAGAAACTGCACTCTGCTTTCAAACATTGTATTAGTAGCTAGCTAGTAGCTGTGATGTACATTTGTGAGATGTACAACCAATGATTGGTTTAAATTTTTTCATCAACACAACACTAAAATAACACCAACCTTTTACACTAGATTGCGCGCATGTGCTAATACTAGATTAGCTAAACAGCTTTTACAATAAAAGCTATCAGTTACCAGTTATTTGGACCAGCCAATCACAAGTAAGAATAATGACAACAGTCCAGATCAGGAAATAAAGTCCAGAAATAAAATCATTAAAGTCAAAACCCAAACATATTTGGTAGGGGGGCAACAATATATATCATGGTACTGTATATGACAATCTCACAGTACATATCGTGTACTACTGGGAGATATCGTCTACGAGCTTCACTATATGAGGATATATAGGAGACTCTCTCAGAACCCTCCCCCGCATCCACTTATCTCCGCCAGCTTTTTCCCCACCGCTGTAATCTGACGGGTCATTAGTGATGTGTCGTTCAAGAACGATTCGTTCTTTTTGAACGAATCTTTAATGTGACTCCGTATGAACGAGTCGTGTTGGAGAGGGATTCGTTCATTGGCGCATGCGCATCATTCTTGTGGTTTTCCGAGCGTAACCCGTTCATCAATGACAGAAGACCGAAAAGACCCGAATGACTCGAAAGATGAACTAATCTTTTCTGTTTCCGGCTCATGGCCACTCCGTAATGTTAACCAATGCAGCATGAGCCGGAAAGAGAAAAGACCGAAAGGACCCGGACTCGCTAAAAGAACGAATCTTTTCGGATCCCGGCACTGTAGCGGTCACGTGACAAAAGTGCTAAAGAAGCCAGTCCGGACTGAGTGCACGGACTGCACACGTTAACATCAGAGTGAAGTAATTTTGTGTCGAACAAAAGAGATTTAAATCTAAAGAAGACAGATCAGAGTTTGGGTAAACCAGACTAAAAGACCCAGGTAGGCTTTAGTAATATATTTATATTCATTTTAAATTTAGCATTATAGTTTTGTCTTATTTGTAGTGTGATTCGCGTTTGTGTATAAAACGCTAGTAGATGTGGAAGTACACACAACATTTATTGATATTTTAGTAAAATGAACGAAATGACTCGAAAAAAGATCCGTTCATTTTACTGAACGAGACTCAAAGAACCGAATCCGTTAAATGATCCGAACTTCCCATCACTACGGGTCATTAGTACAGCGCCATCTGGCTGCAGGAAAATGCCGGCTGCGGACTGCAGCGGCTACACCACTTCCCCGACCCCTACCTCATCCTGCGATGTTCTTTTCCTGTATTTGTCAATGTGCTTGATTGCAAATGGCTTTTTTTTAACCTGCTCCACAGTGCTCTTTTCTTTGAAGGACAATGCGGAAAGGCTCTTTTTTTAAGCTAATTTACCTAATGTATATCCATTTCTCTGTTTCTCTCTAAATATGCTACCTCTCACACTGGCCTGTTCCCACCCTGTCTATGTCTGTGGCCAGAGGGGTCCAATTTCGCTACATGTAACAGTGTATGTGACAAATAAAGGCTATCATCATCATCATCATCATGAACAAGTGGGAAAACAGCAGAATAAGACAGAATTTTGCAAAAGAGTGTATAAAAAGAGCCACCAAGAGACTGGATTACATTACACACTCCTAGGCATACCAAACTAGACCCTGGCATTCTTAGCTTAATAGTATATGGACAGTTTTTACATTTAATCGGTTTCAGTAAATTTGAAAATATTATTCAAGGTTTTTTTTTTTACATTTTTGATATCATGATATTGTTTCTTGGACATAATATGGTGATAATTACAGTATGTGACCAGTGTGTACCGTTACACCCCTAATATTTGGTGGTGGTTTTCCTTAATTCTCTCTCTTTCCAAAATTACTCCACCCATTTAGAGAGGAATTTGCTCTCTTCTTGAGTAAAACACTTGATAGTTATTTTCTTTCAAATGGTTGGTCCATGGCAATCAAGCTTGTTTCGCCCAAATAAGATGAGATAAGCAGCTTGTGCGTACACTATTCAACAATGTATAATCTGTGGTCAACGTCTGAAATACTGCAAGTTTACATTAGTTTTATCTGTAGCATGCAAAAAAACATATGTTTTTGTTGTGTTTGCTACACATCATACTTGAATAATTTCTTTCTATAGATAAATGTTGTACTTGTCGAATGCACATGAATTCATCAGAGCTGTTAGTTTACCAAAGAGTGCTGAGCTAACTTTACAAACACATTTCCTCAATGCATGACCTACAAACAATGTCCAATCACAACAGACTTGGATAAAACAAAAAAAAACAATCACAGCAGATCGCTTCAGGAAAAAGAGTTTTTTTTTTGTACCAATTAATTGCAAAACTAATCGTTTGGGAGTTGAATTCCAGTAAAAAGTAAATTACATTTGTTTGTTTTTTTGATGGTTCATGCGCATCAACATGCAGTTGTAGAAACAGAAAAACTAGTAATGAACCTCTAGAACTTCCTGCAATCTAAATACATGTGTTCCATACTCGGTTCTTAACAGTTGTTCCCAATGGGCTTTTTAGTGGTCCAATGTAGTGTTACTTTAAATATTATCATCAGAATAACACAGTTAATGGACAAAAATATGTCTTTTAAAAGCTTGTATGAGCTCAGCATGAGTCCTAATGAGACAAAAGGCTTTTAGACAAATAAATAGTGAATGAATGGTTTACTTACGTGTAGAGAGGCTGCAGCTGTAAGTGAGAGCTCTTCTGAGGAGGCTGGTAATTATACGAGTCCAATCCACCGATGAAATCGACTGCAACACAGACACAGTTTAATCACAGCTGGAGCTTGTAAGCATGGCTACTAAACAAACCCTTAATACTCACAGCTGTCCTCGTCATCCAGGAAGACTTTACTAACATAGCAGGCGTAGACAAACCCAAAAAGCTGGAAGACAGTGTGATATAATGTGTGAGAGCAGTCATTCCTGGAAAACGAGTAAAGAAAAAGACGAACAATGGACACTCACAGCCAGGAAGACTTGCAAGGCGGAGCTGACCACCTCTATGTACTGGTAGTCCAGTAAACAGCCACTGACTGTGATCACATGATGATCCTGAGGAGCCAATGGCGAGTCAAGAACAGGCGTAACTAAGCAACCAGGCCCATTCTCCATCCACCAGGAACGATGGAGTGATGTGTTGAAAGTCATAAGGAAATCTCTGTCCTGCAATGGGTAAAAAAAAAAAAACCCTTAACTATCATCTTTTAGAGTTAACTTTTAAAAAAAGAACGCTTTTAAATCATGCAATATACAGAAAACATTCAAAATAAAATAATGCTTAACTGTGATTGGCTCATCTCTCCTTTTGTGGTGCAGTAATTTCGAGGTAAAGCATTAGTTTCATTACTACTTCCACATACCTGAGACAGATGACCGACCTCCAGATAAAAACAGATGATGAAGGAGTTCCAGCCAACCCAGACCACCAGCCAGACGGCATACTGGAAGACAGCGCCAGCACAAACACATATATCCCTCAGAAAATGCACGCCTACCATGCTTCCTAATGGAAATATGGCCATGACATTATTTCGATACTCTGCTACTCATTACAATTATACACACCTTAACTCCACTATCCCCCACTAAGTATAAATCTGCTTTGAAAGGAGATCCATTTTCCACAAACCAGAAACAAATGGAATTAGCTCGTTTACCAGAATGAGATATCTGGAGCGGCTCTGCACAGTTCCAAACAGCCCCAGGATGACAGCCATGATGTGGAGGAAGTTAGCGAGGATGGGAGCCCACTGATAACCCAAGAAGTCAAAGACCTGCCTCTGTAGCGCCGCCACCTGTGACAAACAGAACAGATCAACGATTATACGAGCGTGCAGTAAACAGGTCTCTTTCATAATACATCATTATATTTATTCTGTGTAGATTATATAATAAAGGAAACTTCTATTTGCTATATTTCAAGAATTAATGGACTAAATCATGAATTTATGTCGAGGCATTAACCCAGTCAGTCACAAATAAAATAAAAATGTCTCCACACACATAGGAATACAGTCCCCAGGAGCTGTGATGGAACTGTTTCCATGGAAACTGCCTGGAGCCCCAGCCCACATCGCTTCCTCCAGGGCCCCTCACCCTCATATGAACCGAGCAATGCATTTACATCTGTATAGAGCTATCCTGGTGGTATAGGCACACCCTTCCAATGCTAAAGTACACAGTTGCTCACAGTATCATAATCAAAACTTTATTGTCTAATATGATATATTGCTTGTTATATTTTGAGTCCAAACTGTTCTATTTGATGTTCCTATTTCAAGTTAGAAAATGTTATATAGTATTAAATGCAGCGGAATATCTTCTAAAATATAGCTTTACTTTGAAATAATTGTGTTGCAGGGAAGTTCGTCTGTGTCTTGTTGGCTTTTACACTTTATGTACATCCTGTACACTTTATCTTTTAAAAACTTGAATTTGTATGCTTCCTTTGAAAAATTATTTTGCAGTTGGGTATAAACAGTAAACACTTCACTAATAATTTCCAAAGATGTGCGAATTTTGTTCCTTTAACAATCCATCAACCGTCTAATTACCCGGTCGCGTGTGATACGTCATAACACAAGAAGAACCAATAGCGCTGCTTGTAAACCAAAGAGTTTGGATGTGCAATGCAATATGCGCCTAAATAAACAGGTTTAAGTAAATAAATATTGAAATAGATTTTTGCTACACTCCAATGTGTGCTGGTGGAGTTGAGCATATTAACTTTTATTAAACGACTTTTATAATGCATAAATTCAGAGTATAGGTGTCTGTAGAAGTCGAGAAAACAATCTGTGATCACAGCTATTTATGAGATAACCAACAAGTAAGAGATCGCAAAGACTCCAAATATGAAGGGCGTAAAAAACATGACAAATGGCAATAACCACCAAAATAAGTTTCATTTAGGGCTCTATCCAAATACTGTCATTGTTTTTTGACAAAACGTGATATCTGTTGTGTATTCCGGCCTGTTTCTCCACTTGTTTCCTCAAAGCATGACAAGCACCAGCTCTTAGTTCTGGCTAAACACCATAAATCCAATTGGAGCAATCCAAGGCACACTTTTGATCACAAGAAAGCCATTCAAAAACAGACACAACAAAAAAGATACCGGAGATCTTCTGCTGCTCACCAATGAGAAATCTTTTGTCAAGCAGATTTCTGAACTGTCTGTAAAGCAACTATCTAGGTGAACTCACCTTTGGTCCATTTGCAATATTTAACATTGCACAGAAATATTGTTTTTAAGTTGAGTTGGATAAAATTTTGGAAATACTGAAAAACTGTCAGCTTGTAAAATGGTTCAATATGTTTGATGATGAAGTCTTGAAAGTAGAAAACACTTTAAAAAAAGAAAATACTTTAAAATGTATTTTTATATTCTTCACACTCACAAGACACTTTGCCATTTTGGTGGAACTGAGCCATGGATTCATAGAATTTACCAATTATTATTTTGGATAAATCAAAAATGTTTAATTTTATTTATAATGTTATATTCTAGTACAGTTTGAAACTGAAACAAATGTGGTCCTCTGACTCTTTCTTGGGAAAGAAACCTATATTCACCCATATTCACCTTCAATTTAACATTTTTGTGTGTAATAGTGATTTGAATTAAACACTTCTTTTACCATATTTCAAGTATAGTGCATGCACACAGAAAGTAATTGGAAATTATTGTTAAATTTGTTAATTCTATTTAGGATCACCAGGGTCTACTGGAGTCTCACTCTGGATGAAAACAGAGCTTGGAACTGGCACAAGTACATCACAGGAGCACCGAGACAGACTGGGTGGCCTTCTAGAGACCAATAAACCCAACACAGTTTTTTTGGGTTAGAGTTGGATTTAAACCAAAACCCTTTCTTTTTGAGAGGCAACAGTGCAGTCCATCCTTCTCCTGGTGTGTTTTACCAGTGTATCAGTAAAGAATGTGAATTGATGCTGAATGTTCCTCACCAGCTGCAGGCAGCAGATGACCACCAGCGTGCAGCGGCCGTCGCAGCGGCCCATGCTCCGGCGGTCCAGACTCGGCTTGGGCCCAGCCAGGCGTCGGGAGAAACCGGAGTCCCCGTTGAGCTCCAGCGCGCCTCAAGGGAACCGTTCAAAACATCAAGGATACCACCGAGCCGCGAGCCAGCGTTTGTGAACCTGGGTGGCCGCTATTCATACCGGATCTTCCCCGTTTCAAAGCTCCTTAAATCCTAACGGGTCTGCCACACCTTCAGCCCGCACCGGAGGAGCAGTAAGATGGCACAAAGAGAGAGAGAGAGAGCGCAGGGGAAGAGGTTTAACAGCCTGAAATGAGCATCATATGATAAGCATCAGACGGAGCGGGGGAGGAGAGGCGAGGCGGGGGTGACAAAATAAAGCGAAGCAAACATAAACTGAGAAGTCAGTGACTTACCGGGAGCTCGAGCTGATTTTTATTCTCTCTCCGCGGGTCCTATACTTGTTCCATAGCCCAAGAGAGCATCTTCCAGCTCGGTGTCTTTGTCAGCACCGGTGCCGGGGACACGAGCTCGGTTTGTGGGTGGAAACGAGACACCGACCGCGCGCACGCAGCCGCATGGACGAGCGGAGAACACAAAGAAGCGCGAGCATGCGACTCTGAGGCGGAAACCTCGCGATTTACTAACTATTATTATATGTTTACAACACTAATTACACACTTAGAACTCAGAACAAGTATAATAGTAATAGATGAAACGAGTTTTCGCCGAAAATATACTTTATTTGAGTGAGTTCATTCAAAATGTTTGTAAACTATCGTTTGCTGCCTCCATTTCATTAAAACTTTTAAAGAATTATGTTAGTGTCCCTCTATTCTTTTTTATTTTTTTTTGTTCTTCCATATGCTCCTTTTAGGAATAACCTATGTAATAAAAATGTAAAACTAATATTTGTTGTTGCTAACTTTTAGTCTTTTACCTTCAAACCAGCATAAATTCTTATACACTAGCTCAGAGTCAGGGATTGGTAAGATTGTAGTCGAGCGTATAGCAATAATACCAAACAGATGCTGATAATCCCATGTTTGTTGTAACCCAGTCATGAACAGAAACACAAACAACTGTGTAGGAGGCGTAAAACTTAAACATCCAAACCATCAGGACCCACTATTTGTCAGGTAGAAGACAGATTTGTATAAGCAACTACAGACTATACATTTTATTACAATATAAATACATACACACAGTGGTAGAGTAGTCAGACATCCGTTAAAAAAGAATGGTACTCAGCATTATACCCATATACTGTACAAAAACTTGGATGATGTAACACCGCCTACTGCCATTGGGGTAATATGTAGCCATTACAGAACACTCCTGTACACCGCCATTGACCCAACTTCCTGAAAAGGATGGATATACTTCTCTGAATTTGTTCGTTGGCAGCATAAATGATCTTTCTCACGTGTTGACAGTGGTGTCATCTGTGTTCTGCATAGCTGTCAATCACAAATCCCCTGCCTAGTTATTTTAGCAGAAAATTGAGCCATCATGAGCCACATGAAAATAAACTTGGACCATGGGAGCAAGCTCCTCAGTTTAGCTTCAGTCCACCGCCCATGTTAGACACACTGGGTTCTTTGCCATGAATCAGGAAGCTGGAGAAATGGAGAGGACCGGAAAAAAAACACATGATAAAATTTCTTGATGACCCACATTAGACACAGCCACGTACACAGGAGAATCCAGGAAGACGGTATGCGATAAAGGAGAGTCAGGGGGTGTGAACCGTAGATCGGACAACTGAGGAGGTGAATTGATGATCTTTTTAACTGAGTGAGATGTCTGGCTGACTGCTCTGATTAGCTGGTTGTTTCCTTGGCGTGATTGTCTGTAGGTGTATTCATGGAGATTATTTTGTTTGCTGGCTGCAAACAAACACAATATAAGCAGCACCCGCATATTAAATATTTCTACAAATTCAGTAAACTTTGTAACTATAACATATTAAAATGCTAATTCTGTGTATCCAATTTATATACTAAAATCTTCCTAAAATGTATGGCATGCTAAACACCTCGATTTATTCTCATTTTAAACTGTCACTGGCATATTTCTGCATCTAAATGTATACCGCCATATTAACAAAACTAAAGATGGAACCATACAACAAACATTTATGTTCCTATTAAATGTAAACCACTGCACAATATATTTGTAATTAAAAATCGACCTTTTAGAGGATTAGTAAATTTCAGTTTATCTATAGTAAGATTGAATCCAGTTTGCCTCTTTTACGTGGATATAGCATGTTTAAATAAGTTTAGGTTTAGCTGACCGACAGCCTGACGGGAGGCCATATTAAGCCATGCTCATTCAACATTTTAGTGTAATGTTTATGAAATTTTACATCACTTAACCATCCTTAAAACAAGCAGTAACAATAAGATCAATACTTAACCATGTGAAAGTAAGCAAAACAGCTGTAATATCACATCTTCTTAACGTAGTGTACATCATCTTTACCTTCAAACATCGTCCTCGTTTTTCAGATACAGAAAAGTCCCAAACACTCTAAAGAATTATGGAAACAAGTTTATTAAAAATAAAAAAGGACAACATTCAACATTTACCTCCAATACGCTAACAATATAAAAAATAGCCTCCCTTCCTGTGTTCCTCTCAAATCGTAGACAGACAGAGAAAGTCACAATTACTGAATCTCTCCAACATAGAGGCGCTTATCGCTTGACCCAGACAGAACTGTGAAGAAAAAAACAAACAAAAACAATAATGGATTTACCCATGAAATTGATAACTGGAAAAATCTATTCAAAAGTTATGAAGTTTACCAATGGGTTCGTCTGGATGAAAAGCCACTTCATTGACGGAACCAGCATGACCAGGGAGTTTATACAGGATCCTCCGGGACGTGGTGTCCCAAATATACACAAACCTGCAACACATATCACCACACATCCTTAACCACACTCATTCTTCCTCCACTGAAGCCACGGTGGAGTTCCACTCAGCACACTGTGTTCTATCCAGAATTAAAGGCACTTTTTATTCTGCTGAAAACAACTCCTGCAAAGTACAGATTTTCTTAATATGCCTAAACTGCTGCTAGACACAAAAAACACGGGTACTTGTATGTCACGTGACATCAGTCATGTAACCTCCTAACCAAATTTAGCAGGAGATAAGAAGAGCACACCTTTAAATGGTTGAATGTCACAGTGATGAAATTAGCATTGAATTCACCAAGCTTTCCAATAAGATGGAAACGTATTCCTCCATCAGAACCACAACAATGAAAAGATGCTGACCAAGTCCATCCAAACAATGCATGACACAAGACATCCGCGTACCTGTCAGCAGAACCAGCCGCTATCTTGCTGCCATCAGGAGACCAGCAGCATCTTAGAAGATTCTGAAATGCACACAAAAGCTCCACATAAACACAAAATAAATTATGGCAGGAATCAAAAAAAGTTCCACCAGGTCAGCGACACGTTATTTGTGAGAAACATATTAAAATCCTGTGAATTTCAAGCTCAAAAACTATTTGTCAGAACTCTAAAAATCAGCATAAATTGAACTTAAGTACAGAACGAGACTCACCTTCTCAAAGTTATGAACGTTCCCCTGAAAGATTTTCACGCATCGCTCTTTAGGAGCAAATGGACGGATGTCCCAGACTCGAACTGTAACGGCAGAATCACACATGATGAGATTCACCCTGAAGCTTTGAGATGACCGTAACATAAGCGTCAATAGAAGTATTGCGGGCTACAAGTGAAGGAGTGGTGGAGTTGGTGGCCCTAAAAAAGGAAAGTTGGCAGTTCGAACTCCACCAGGGCCATTCTTCCAATACAGCCTTTCTCTATATGAATGGGTGTGACTAGTGAGGCCCATTAGGTGGAGGATAGGAGGTTGTAGGTGCAAAATGGCACCACATTCTGTCAGACTACCCAGGTAGCTCATCACCACCTGTGTGTGAATGTGGAGCGAACGAATAATGCTCTTTAAGCATCTGGAAAAGGATGCGGTTCCGTCCTATCGTTCGTATCGTAGAATAGACCTTGAGGTCCACATCTGTTTCAATTGGAAGATGGATGCCGGACAAAATCATTACATTCTGTGTCTTTCCGTGTGGAGTCTGAAACCACAGACTGCTCTCAAACTGAAGACCAGAAAAGCTTCAGATTTTAAGTATTTTCACCCGGGAAAGAGAAGCTTGCAGGACTCAAAGTGGAATTTCCAAGATGAAATGGTGTATTTTCACCATCTACTGGAGGCAAGCGTGAACTACATTCAGCGATTACAATAAATCCCCCAAAAGGCTTTCAGATTTTTCACCGCTGATTAAAATAAGTCAATAATAGAAAAAAAAAACTAAAATTTGTATACAATTAAACTCCAAAGAGTCGAAGCTTACCACTGTTATCCATGGAATTTGACAGAAGATAGGAACCATCCGCGCTGAGACTGAGACCCGTTACAGAGTCTCCGTGGCCCTGCATGCTGTAAATCAGCTTGTTCTGTCGCAGATCCCACACCTGAGGCACACGCTTAAAGCATCAGCATTTGAAACAGAGCGGCGCATTTCCCTTGCACTGGTCAATCACAAACCTTTATATCGTTGTCGATTCCTCCAGAGATGATCTGGTCACTGGTGTCATTGAAGGTCACACTCAGAACCTGGTACGTGTTCTGGAAGGTGTGAACAGAAGCTTTTTTCCTGATGTCCCACAGCTGGAATGACAGAAAAAAAACAACATGACAAACATGAACAAACATGAACCTTGAGATGGCTTGGAAAAGCTACCAATAAGCACAGAAAGGAGCTGGATTAAATTTCACAAAAGTGTTTCTAATGGTAGATTTACAACATGTAAAGGATACTAAAATATTTAAAAATCGATGATCTTTTCGCCATTTTAATCTGTGAATTAGAGATCCCAGCCCTTAACCACAAGGCGTAACGATCCTTCAAGATTTTGGGTTGTAAACAGGAGGCGACAGAAAAATTCTCACATGCATAATAGAGAGACTTTTAAACGTCTGTGATTTTGGTTTCGTTTACCTTCACGGTTCCATCATCGCTGCCGGTACAAGCCAGCTGTGGTCCGCGGCGGGCTGGATAACATGAGTTCACAAAGGATGTGTGACCCTTCAGGCGCTTCACACGCTCCCCGGTCTCGCTGTCCCACACACTCACCATCTTATCCGTACTGGCTGAGAAGAGCAGACTGCAAGGGACACACATGCACTTGATGCAACCGATGCTCAAATACAGAACTCCATCTAAGAGATAGTTAACCTGACATCAGTTGTTCACTTTAGACTAATTGTATGTAGTTTTGACCTGCCGTCTGTGTTATAATGCAGCTCCATCACAGCTCCGCTGTGGCCTTTGAGAGTGGCAAAGTTGTCACAGTCACCGTAAACATTCCACATCACTGCAACAAAACCCCAGAAATAAAGTTTGGCATTCGAATAATTACACAAATACATAACACGCTAGCAATTTTATTGAAATTTTATTGCAAATTGTAGGTAGTAGGTGTATATTTGGCTTGGCATAGCAAGCACCAGAATCAAGTGTCAACATCTCATGTAGAATCATGTATAAATCAATGTTTACTCACAGATGAGGCGGTCATATCCAGAAGAGGCTAACGTGGCTCCATTTGGATGAAACTTGCAGCAGTAAACCTCACCTTCATGACCCGAGAGAAGCATTATCGGAGCCTGCAGACTGGAGCTGCGTGGTGGGCCCTGGTGGAAATAAACATTATATATGATAGCCTGCGAATGCAACGTTTAGGAAATCAATAATATGAACAGAATTGTGTTGCAATCAATGGATGTGGGAGAATAGTTTCACTAAGTGTAAAAGCGATCAAATGAGTCGACTCTACAGGATGAAACGCTATTAGACAAATTCACAATTCCCCCGTTCATTTTCTTGGACGATAAATAAATTTAAATATATATGTAATTGAAATGTGTGTCTCACCATAGCAGAAATTTGCTGTGACTGAGCGGCGGCTACCAGTTCGTTCCGAGGCCGCTTCACTGCCGCTGGAACAACCGCCATATCTGCCGCGCGTTTCTTCGGTTCGATCATTATAATAAAGGTAGATGAATTTACACTATAACGCTTAACGTAAGTATTTTATTTTTTAGATAAATGAGTCTTCTTCAGAACTCTACACGCTCCAACAACACACACGAACCATGCGAAATACATCCGCAAACCCCGAGGCTTCTGATTGGCTGATGATCACAGACTAGCATCCTATTGGACGCTGTGCTGTCTGTGAACCGGAAGATAATCTATGTGTGTTTTTGTTGCATATGTTCTTTGACTTTATCCAGTAGGGATGCATTACTCGTTAAATTCTTAAAGTGGCTTTCATTTTAGGTAATAAAGAGATTGTAATTTAAACCAAGGTCCGTTGTTCTAGGTAAGACCGTTTATTTACATATTTATCATTTTGACTTCACGTCTCAAAGAGCTCATGGAAAAATTGTATCAAATTCTGAAAACTAAAGGTTCTTTGCATTTGATCAAGTTTTGGTTCAGTGGGTGAAAGTGATCTTATTAAAAGTCTGTTTAACAATGCAATGTCGAAACACAAAATGTATTACATCGCACTTATTTTGTTTTTTAAATAACTTTGTGTAGCCATATAAGGACATCATGTGTCAGAAAGAGTGATGTCTTTTGAAGTATTTGTTTAACGTTTACGGTTTATCTTTGGAAATATGATCTATATTATTTTTATTACATTTTTATGAATATTTAATACAAATATTAATACTAAAGTTAAATATATTTAAACATATCTTTAAAAATATTTGAAAACACAATAAAAGGTAATGCATTTTAAAATCTTAATCTTTTACCTGTTAAAGAAATGTCAGGGGAACGATTTCGGGAGCCAGCTGGTCTGGATGGATTGCCACCCATGTACAGCATTATCAAAGGAGAGGTATGACTTTGATAACGAAACCCCTAAAATGTCCTGGAAATGCCTGAATTGTTCAACTCTTTCTCTTTTTATTTCGCAGGTAGCTACTGTCACAGCGTATGGTGCATTTGTCAAGATTCCAGGATACAGGAAACAAGGTGAAGATGGAGCGTTCCATGACCCATGCATGTTCTTAATTCACCATATACCCTGTATGAAGTACGATGTTTGTTGTTTTTGCATGAACAGGTCTGGTGCATAAGAGTGAGATGTCGGCATGTCGAGTGGATAACCCAGCTGAAATAGTTGATGTTGGAGATCAAGTATGGGTGAAAGTCATTGGCAGAGAGGTGCGTTGAATTTGAATGTGTGAAATTTAAATATTTCACATTCACATTTATTTGCATAAATATTTAGCAAATATTTTGCTGCTTCAAAACAGACATGCTCATCTATTTTACATTTTTATTAGATGAAGGATGATAAAGTCAAACTGTCCTTCTCAATGAAATCTGTCAATCAAGGCACAGGGCGGGACCTGGACCCCAATAACCTCATTGCAGAGTAAGTTCATTTCTGATTTGAGGACTTTTGGTGGCCTATTTTCACATTTGAAACACTGATGAAAAGTTTAAGGAGCATAAATAAATATATAAATGATGTTTTCAGACAGGACGAGCGTCGACGGAGACAGTTCAGAGACAACACCGGGCAAAAGATCACTCTGGAGGCCGTGCTTAACACCACGTGCAAGAAATGTGGCTGCAGAGGTTGAAATCTTGACCAGTTGTTATTTTATATTTAATTTAACAGTTTTAAATTCTTCCTCACTCTCCCTTGTCTAACTATGTTTCTTTTAATGAGTTTTCCATTTTGTATGAGCTGTTTGAAAACAGACACTATCACCAGTAACCCCACACAACCTCATTAGATCACACTTTGGCTGTCTCTCCACTCCCGGACTGTTTCCAAGTCCCTGACCACCTGTTAGCCCATAATAAGTAATTATTGGTGTGTCTGATTGCATTTAAGGTCACTTTGAGAAGGACTGTTTCTCCCAACCTGGACTCCAGTACAGTTTAATACCAGACGAAGAGGAGGAGGAGGCAGTGACCAGCCAGAGCGCCCAGTCACAGCCCCAGAAACGCAAGAAGGTGCTCACACACCCCTCCGCTAAACTCTCACACACTGCCTCCCTGCTGTTGTGCAACGCTGGCCCCGTTCACCTGTTGCCCAATTCTTGATTTGTTCCTCAGAATGCAACATGTGTCTTTCATTTGCACGCTATTTACTCCATTTTGCCGTTATCTGCAGGAGAAGAAGGCAAAGAAAGAGAAGAAGAAAAAGAAAGAGCGAAAGAGAAGCAGCTCTTCGTCTGAAAGCAGCAACGATGGATCCAAGCGCCGGCGCCATTCAGACACAAATTTGGAAAAGAAGAAAAAACATAAGAAACACAAGCACAAGACAAAGTGAATTCATTTTGAGGGATTGTACTTGCAGGAATGAAATGTACAAATTTGAAACTGTGATTTTTTTTTATTATTAAACTGGAAAGAGGATCATTTGCCTTTCTTGTATAAAAATCTTGTTCCAACACTTAATATAGCTTTTAAAATGATGAAAATGTCCTGATGACATCACAGACACAACACCCATAGTTTTTAGTTTATGGTTATAACGAAAGGTCAGGGTTCAGTGGTGGCAGATGCTGTTTCTAGTGGGGTTACACTAATTAATATATAAAGTGGTAAAAAAAAAAAATCAACAAATGTCCTGTTTGTCCAATTATCAACTTGTGAATATAGTTTATACTAATATAACAGTAATATTTATTATATCTGTATCTTTCCTCTCAATTCTGTAACCCCCAATTTGATATCCTTTCTTTGCGGTCTGTGTATATGTATATGTTCATAGAACCTATTCAGCTTTTTTGTGCAACATGTCTGCGCCCCAATATCTTGTACCGCCGTTGACGTCAGAGCGCGGTAGCTGTAGTGCTAAAAGTCCCTAAATAAAAATCAATACAAGATATTGGAATGCATATATAGTGCAATATATATATATACGATATTATAATATTTATTGGACTATACTCGTAAACTTTAATTTTAAAAGAAAATAATTTTTAGACTTTTTTTTTTTAAATCTGACGTCAGAGCGCCGTAGCCGTTTCCTGTTCCTCTTTAATATTTGAGCTCATTTCGACGGCGACCTCTAATTCATAGGCCTTGCCAACTAGCTAATGACTTTATATTACCCTAATACATAAAAGTGATTTATAAACCATTTTCAAAGTATTTTCATTTATTTTCTTATATATAGACATATATAAATATGAGTGAGCGGTGTAACAGCGCCCTCTACAGACCGGCCGCCGCTTTCAGGCATGTTTACCATTTTATTAGCAGGAAGCCAGGAACCTTTTAAATAAAACTAATCCACTTGGATTTTGATCTCGAAGATCCTGAATTAAACAATTTATAAATGATTGGCTGCTTCCCTTTGACGAATCGTTTTGCCTTATACAAGCTAACTTATTTAGAGGTAATCCCTAAATTTCCAGCATATCCAGGAGTATGTTGAGGATAATTTGCTCATATAGTAAAAATGAGGTGTTTTGAAACACTTTTGCAAGCATAAACACAATTATGCATGACTAGATGTTTTCTCCCCATGGCTAGATTCATAGCCTCAGGTCTTTTACCAGAGAAATGAGTGCAGTATTTGTTTACAAAATCTTTGGCCACTGGGGTTGCTACGAAATTCGACTGGAGTGTTCTTGAGTCTCTTGAAGGTTAAACGCTACCCAGCGCAACCTCAGAATGGCCTTTCACCCAGAAACACAGGCACAAGACTCAAGTGTCTAATTTAGACCACACTGAGGTCACTGGTGACACTGGAACATGCTTAAATTAGAAAGACCTTACGGAAATACAACAGTATGTCACGCTAAGTCTTTTATAAAACATACACACAGTGTTTTGGAGCCCATCCTGGAAATATTGACACAACAGATGACACAATGTGGATTTAGAGCAAATCTCTACTTTATTGTGGAGCAAAGGCATAACACTGACTGTAGGGCATAACACCCAGAATACAAGATCGCAGAAATTCGGAGGTTTCAGTCCAGAACAAAAAGAGTGGAAATGTACATAACCATTGATGTGGACGGATTGAATCCTCCTTTCATTCTCCTTTTACGTAGTGTCTCGTGCATACAACGTCCCCGAGTGTCAGTGTCTGTTAATAGAAGAACAAAATAAATCACTTCATGAGAATTCTAAGCTTTGTTGCTAAATACATGATGCATTTGGGTTCTGGAAGAGCATCATTCATTTCCCATGGGGAATTTTCTGACATGGACTTGATTTATTAAGCCAAGCCAGCCAGATGTGGTGAATACACTTTTAAACACTTTGATTTGAAGCTATAAATCTTCATAAGGCTATGAAAGTACACCTTCCTGCTTTGAAAATCTGGCTAATGAGTGTTGTGAAATGAGGATACTGTATACACAGTGTTTCGAAACAACAACCAAGTTGGGTCTAATCATTTGGAATGCTGCAAACGATTGAGCAGAGCCACAAAATCTCCTTCGCTGCTTTGTGTACAACATTGCTCTTCATGAATAATTGGACAACCTTGGAATCTCTTGTTAAAAGGATTTTAAGGTTTCGACCACCCCCTTATCACCCCCTTCAAAAAAAAACAAAAAACAAACCTTGCTAATTTCCAAATGGAAAACAGAAACAGAAAAAAACACCTCAATTGTTGTACATTACCAGGAGGTGAAGGAGTATCTCAATTGCCGAGCCCTGAAAACAAGATGGCCGCCAACACAACCAAAGAGACAAATTTGAATTTGGCAGACGCTTTTATCCAAAGTGACTCACATTTCAATTACTGACTGCATGTTGGCCATTTCTTGAACCCATGATACGATGCACAATGCTCTACCAACTGAGCTACAGGAAATTGGAAAAATAAATGAAGGATGATGTTTGTTATAAACAGATAGACCAAACTGACCAGAGTGAGGCTATTGCCGGTGACTTCTCGAACCAGGGTCGTCTCTTTGCCTTCCCATTTCTGAACATGAACCAGTTTACCACCATCTAAGGTTATGACAGACTAAACACAAACAAGAGATCAAGACCAACCATTATCAGTTGAAAAACACCAATTATGACATCATAATACTTATTGCATTAAATGATAAAAAAAAAAACTCTTTTTAAAATGATAAAATATATCACATATCAAAACCAGGGAAATGCATCACAGCATTGACTAAAAACATTTTATTTCTCTTTGCTGGTCCCATACATTTCATAGATGCAATCAACCCAGCTGCTCTTAAGGACCGCTTCAATTCACACAATATTATTGTTCACCGTGTGTATTCACCTTGACCTTTCGGTCGTCTGCTGTGGTCTCATCAAACTCCTCTCCAAGCTTGAAGTTGATTTCAGTGTTTTTGAAGGTACTGACTGTTTTCAGAGTGAGGACATCCCCCTCCATGGAGATTATAGTGGTGGGTTTGGTCATGCCGCCTACCTGGCGTGTGGCAAAGCCCACCCCTGAGAAATAAAGAGAGCATGTATTGTAATAGACATGTAATGCATTAGCTGATCTTTTCTGTGCTAAGATAAAACCCAGATCCACTTTTAAAGTACATTACGGCATTAACCAGAGTCATGATTAATACTTTTGATAACATTCACACAAACACAATTCAAACAACAAAGAAACAGTGACAAAAAAAGAGAGACAGTGAGTGACTCAAAGCTCTTTTGCATTTCAGCACCCAAAAAAACTTTGGTGTCACTTTTCCAGTAAGAGCAGTTCAACTTGCTTTTAGTTCCAAAAACATTATTTTTCCCAGAGATCAGGGAGTTGGCTTCGACAGATGGAGTACATGAATAATTAAATCCCTGAAACAAAAAGTCCACACTGGTCCATTGAAAGTCCAAGGTCTCCAGAGTGTACTTTGGGAGCGAATTTCAACTTTAAAACTTTTAATTTATGCTTAACTTCAATCTGAAGGGTAAAAGATTTGTAAGTTTAGGGAAAATGCTTAGGTGAAATGAGCATTTGCCTGCCTTAAGGGCAGAATAGTAATAATTAAACACAGCCTACATTATCATAATGGGTGGTTTGGTTGTGTGCTGAGCTGTGTTCAGTCGTGACTCTGGAACGGTCGGTACCGCATACGTGTGCAGCAAATGTTATCGATTTGTTCAGTAAACAGTTAAGAGAACATGCAAATACAGAGAAGGCAGACTCAGCATTCACCACAGAAGAGCCCAAAAGAAGCCCAGGTTCACGGCAGGTTATTTCAGAAGGAAAGAGCATCATCATCATCCAGAACGTGCTCTGTTTCTGATCTCTTTTTACATCTTGCAAACTATAATCCATTCCATTTTCTAAACTAACAGAACTGAGATGACATTAATCATGTTTAAAGCAAAAAAAAAATAATTATTGAGGGCTAATTGTTCAATAAAAATCAAGGCACAGGGCGGGACCAAGGTGAAGATCAGGGTTTCTATGTTAATTAATGAACCGATTCTTTTTAAAATACATGTATTTTAGATAACTGTTTTATTTATTTAGATTTTTTTTTTTATTTTTCCTTTGTGTTTTAATGGAGTATAGTTGGATGTTGCATTTTTTTACACCAATAAGTGCAAATCTTTATGAAAATGTTACCTTGCCATTTAACGCTTACGTCTGATTGGTCAATAGTTTCACATTTTCCAAACTACTGAACTCTGTGGTCAGGACACATTTGGACATTTTTAAGAAAAGACCTTTTGAAGATGATGAAACTCTAATTGCTCTAATTTGGAGAATAAACAAAGTTCACTTTTGAAAATAACCCAAACTATAGTGGTTCAATGTACTGTGTACATCACATCTGAAAAATTAATATATAACAAATATAATTGATATAGAATAAAAAAAAAATCAGAAGTCAGAAACCTACCAAATCCATTGTAGAATTGTGTTTGTAAAATTTATTTTTTTTAAATCCTCCGGAGTCTAATTTATCTCTCTTTTTTTAAAGGTTTCAGTTGTGAGCAGTACAATACACTGAGATTATAAAAACAAATCCAATAAAAGCCATAATAAAAACTTGTTCAGCAACTTTCTGATTTCTTTATAGCTTGAACAGGTCACAAGCTCTAGTAATATTTTCCTGGAACTTGCTTTAAGACGCAGAATCTATTTATATTCTTTGTAACAAATGCATACAATGCAGTCTTGTTTTAAAAAATATTTTATTAAAATATAAAGTTAGAAACTTCTCGCTCCTTTTAAAATAAAATGTTCCATGTTAAGTTACAAATTGCATTTTTCAGAGACAAAGGATACCCATGTGGACAAAAGATTCAAATTTTCAAACATCAATGAAAATTGCTTTAAAAAGTGCCATGTGTTTCTAAAACAAACATTTGTGTATGTTTTTAATATATAAAGCTTCAAGATCATATGAAACCTTAAATACAAAACACACGGACACTTGAGTTTCATACCCTTCTGAAAAAAGAAATCAGGAGAAGAGAAAAGATCACAAGTGGTTGAGAAGGAATGAATGTGGTGAGAAGCACATGAGCGTGCCAGTGCGCAATAGAGAGAGAGAAAGAGAGAGAGACTGCATGACCACATGAACTCCATCTTGCACATACCCATGCGCTCAGACACACACTAGCACCTGCATCACACAAACACACTCTCACACACCCTCACCACATGTGCTTGCATGCCCACACACACCCTACTCACCGAGGGCCTTCATGTAGTCATCAAAATTCTTGCTCTCCTTAAGGTTCCACGTGCCAACAAAAACGTCTGCCATGTTTTGAGCAAGCAAGAGAACCTGAGCTGAGGAAGAGGGCGAGATGGAGAGAGAGAGAGAACAGAGAGAGTGCAGGAGATACAGAGAAAGAGAGAGGAGGGTGAGACAACACCACTGAGCTTCTGAAATCTAACTGGCTGATTTATAACTGCTGTTTGTGATGTCACCAGTCCAGGGGTGGAGAAAAGGCAGAGGAGGGAAGAGAGAGAGATGCTTTTACAGAAAAAAAAAGAGATAAATAATACACAAGCAAATAAAAAAATTATAATATAGAGCAATACAAAATAATTAAAAAACGAACTTGAATGCTCCATATTTACATTTCCAGCAAATAAATTTAAATATCAAAACTAGTAGAGGCTCAAGATTATCAAAGCAAATGTGTTTGCCACAGTATGTGATCATTTCAACATCTCTCAGAAAAATAAATAGCATTTCTTGAAATCGATTTATGACAGATTCATTGTTTTGATCACATTTATTGGTAGATTTTTTTAGATAAGTGTTTTTGATATTGCATGAAAGTATTTGTTCCAATGCATAAGGTGTTAGAGGAACAGATAAGGAGACTTGAATTAAAAAAACCACAAGAAACTCAATTAGCATCCCACTACACTTTAGTTTGTTTGTACATTAAAGTTCATTCTGCTGCATCCCTGGTACCGCCGTAAAAATCTTCAGGTTTAACTTTTCATCTCCTGCATTTATTTCTTAAGCAGATGCTAAACACAACCCCCTGTGATTCAAAGAATCTAGTTCTGTCTTGGAAAGAAAGGGGCCGAAGAAGCGTGAGAGACTGTGAAAGAGCACAGTGTGGAGGGGGGATGGGGTGATTGATGGGGGGGCTCTGGGGTCAGCCATTTTCTCCTTTAGAAGCCCACGATCACATGACCTTGTGTCAAAGGACTCCTTCTTCCAAGCTACGGAGTGCGTTTGAACAATCTTTCCTGAACAAAACCAATGATTGAACTAGATCTCTTGCGTTTCACAAGAGAAATACTATAAAATAATTGTACAAGTTTATTAAATAGTTTAAAATTCATTTAAACTATTTAATAGTCGAACATATATCTCGAACCAATGCAATAGAGATGAAAGCCTCAAATAAAACAAAAAGAACAAATAATTCAAGAGAAAAGTTGTCTTGGTTTCTAAATAGTAGGGTCAGAATTGAGCTTGATTTGTGACAAACGATTTTTTTTTAACTCTGATAATGTCTTAATTTTTATTAACATATTTTTGTTTAGGCAAATATTATAATTTTAAAACATTTTAGGTTTAATTCTGTTTTTGAAACAGCTATAATGAAACACCCATTATTTCCATGTCTAAGAAACAGATTTACCGTATTACCTTCCCCCAAACTTCTCTTTTCTTCTTGACCTTTGATTTCTAATGTTTACTTTTGTCTCTTCGTTTAAATATTGGTTGGTCCCTGGAGGAATTTGAATGAATATACCGTTTTTTTTTTGTTTCCTTCGCAACACTTGTAGATGTCTATATTAAACAATGATGTTCACGCAAATGCAACCAACATGAAATGATAAATTGTTTGGTGAAAAAAAGAGAAATAAACAGAACAAAAGTTAATCTGACAAGTAAAACTGATGGTTGTTACAAGGTGATTTATCCATCTCTAAACTTGTCCCCAAACATCACTGAATATTAAAGAAACAAGCCATTAAACCTCTTTGACCTTCTACTTTAATAAAACAAATGCATCTCTCAGCACAAGTGAGGGCATGGCTTTTTACCATCTCAGAAAACTCGGCAAAATAAGATGGACGCATCTTTATTTCACCATTCTGTCCCATATTTGACTCTCTATCTAAACCATGCAAATGATAATTCTTTATGAAGATAAATGAGAGACGGAGTAAACCTTCTTTGGTTCCCGTCAAAAATGCCATATTTGCTGAACCCACAGAAAGCTTTTACGATCCAAACCATGTGAAGCCCTTGTGGTTTAAGTTACAACTGAGAGCTTTGACAGCTGGGGGACTTGGAATTCCACCGTTTAAATACTATTAGGGGTTAACGCTTCATTCACTCAGAGAGATTTCATACTAAACATGAACGACCAAAAGGACCATCACAAGCTTTGCATTTCCTCAGAGATTCGTCTGAAGGGAAAACATTCCAGGATGACTAAACTTGAGCACGTCATCCGCTGTGGGAACAGGATGCGATGCGTTAATTCCTCGTTCAACATACACACCTGTTTGAGCTTGTAGTCTACACACCCTTCTCACATACATAGAACCTATTTGATCAAAGAATATAGAAATTCTCATGAGAATATAGTTACTCCCAATCTTAGTAAACTGTAAATTTCATGCACTAAAATATCAGATTTTTATCAATTTGAGCATTAAAAACGAATCAAACCAATAAATATTGCATTTTAAGTTGTTAGAAGATGCTAACGTTAGCATGTATTGGCAGCGGATTAGTGAATAATAAAAACAAACAAATTTGTTGAATTTAGATTGAGACAATAACTCAATCACATGCAAATATGTCATGAATATGCAAATTAGTAACCAATAAATGAGTAGCGAAGTTTTCCAAATGAAAATCTCACCCCGTTTCCGGACAAATCCTGGGCTAGGAAAGTATTGAATGTGATTTTAATTAAAAATAGACTTTTTTGAGTGAAATAATCACATTTCCCATACAATTAAGACCAATGTGAACAGATTATTAAAATTAACCAATTTAAATGATCAAAACGGTGTGCTTCCTAGCTTTAGCATGAGACTATGTACAAACCAATGAGCTAATCTTGGACTGGAGACTGACTGGATGAGGACAACAGGGGCATCCCAGGTTAAATACAAAAATTTAGAGACAGCACCCAGGAACGTGAATAAATTCAAAACCAAATTTAAGAACAACTACAAGCATTTCAAGTTTTTCCTCTCTCAAATCCAGCACAAAGTAAAAAAAAAAAAAACACTGAAAGAGTCCTATTTTAACATCAAATCAAATGAGGTAAACACTACTACAGAGTTTGGTACACCATTATGAGAACTGGAATAGTACTGTTCATGAAAACTCCAACCTTTTCTTTTACATCAACAAACCGAAAGAATTGTCGGGTATTGAAAGAAACTGCTACAAAAAAAATGGAACTTAATATATCATTAGTAATTTAACATTCATTTTTGGTGTTGACTCTTGGAAAGACGACCCATAATTCAACTATGTTTAGACGCGCTTGCAATCATGTCATTGAATATAACTGAATTTTTCCTTTACATCTCCATTCATAGGAGTAAACATCACCAACTCAAATTTTAGGTTTATTCTAATGTTTGTGTCACTAAACAAGAAAGTTTAAAACACGCATTAAACTAAATCTGAGCAGTGTCTTTCCAATATTGTAGCACTTCAGCACAACTCTTCTGCCAATTTACTGCACAAAGTAAAAAAAATACATTAGAAATTTTATGGAAATCACACCCTTGTGGCAATATTACATTTTTAATTGAAACGTCACAAGCACAAAAACAGCGCAAGTTTTTTTTTTTTTTGTTGCATGATTACATGCTGTAAAGTCCAGTTCGCTCCAGAGAATTGATGATATAACTGTTTCTGTTATATAACATCTCTCTTCTGGCTTGATCTAAAATATCTGGGCCCTCACCTTTACTCTGGATGGTCACCATGTCTAACCCGACACAAATGTGTGACGAAACAAAGCATGCAGAGTTCAAGAGATTGACATGAGACTGGAACAGATGGCAAAAACAGTCAGAAACTCAAATCAGGAACTCAAACAGAGGCCACTAATTATTACTTTAACTGTGCAGGACTACTTTGAATATCGTTCTGTATTAAGTCAAAAAGTGCATTCAGGAGCCTGCAGAGAAATTCCGAAATGGATGAAAACGAGTTTTTAAATAAAAAGGTGGATTTTATTGTTCTGTAATGCTTTTGAACAAGGTTTTATGTGTTCATGGTGCTAGCATCCTTGATGAGTGAAGCACATTGCTAATGCATTTTAAGGGGTTCCTTGTCAATAGGCAGCTGACATTTCAGTTTGCCAGTCAACCAGTTATTAATGATATAGATCAGCCTAGAACATTTCACTTTTTAACAAGCACAACATTGAGGTTTACTAAGCCATTTTGAAAATCATTTTCGCCCAGTTTAATTATGAAAAAATAAAACCGTGTACAGCATAATAAGAAGAGTTGATTATAACGTAACCTTGAGATTAAAGGTGTAATCAGGAGCACACTGCTTCACACTGCCCTCTTCTGGACAAAAATGCAGCTTTCTGTTTCTCTCTTTTTATCACCTGAAACGATGGAATTGCAGCCAAACATTGAGGAAGCTCTTGAGAGTAACACAATAACATTTTAAAGCCCACGCTGAAGAGAAACAAATAAATGAAGACGAAGGAGGGAGATGAGAGTTTGCATGAACTACATGTGGCTGATAAATAAATGGGGTGAATGGACTAGTGGTCAAAACTTTCACATTAAAGGGTATAACACATTTTTTGGCTTACTGCATCTTGTTAGCTACTCTATATAACATTTTGACAATGGATTACGGAACAATGGCTGTATGTTGAGTTATATTCATTAAGCTGCAAAGTGCATACCGTCTATAATCTGAAGGATATTTTGCTTTAAAAAAAAAATCAATGGATGTATTCACTTTGTGTCTGGATGTTTTCTTTTTCCAATTTCAGAAACTTTACTGTCTTTTTAATGCAATCCAAGTCAATCGCAAATTAGCAACTACTACCAATCAAAACAACTACTGTTTGCATTATGATTAACATTTTAAATAATGCCAGCACAGGCAAATTAGAGGCAGCTACTAGAGGTATAGCTCCTACATAGAGAAAGGCAAGCGCAGGAAATAAATGCCATAGATTAACTGAATGCATGTGGTGTACAAACTAAAAGTAAACCTTTTTTTACCATTGATAACTATAGTGTGTGCAACAGACAAGAGCTTCCAATCTTATGTTAATATTCACAATAATGAATATTGAAAATGAGAAGTGCAACTGTGGAAAATTGGTGTGTGTTTAATAACTACATGTAGTAATTTAATCATTTAAAGACCAACTTTTAAAGGAATCTAGTATTCCAACCAACTCAACTCAAAAGAAGCCTTAGTGTATTAATAAAAACAAACATTTTGTTCCAAATGGCTCTTTGGAAGCAAAAAGTTGTCAAATCCTGGTCTAAATGACAAATGAACCAGATCTACTCGGCAGTAAATAAATGTCATACAAGTTAACAAAGTACATGTTATTTAACTAGTCAACAAACCAACAAAACTATTTTCCTCCAATCTTTTGATGGAGGAAAAAAAACTTGCACACCCCAAGGAGGCGTCTTCCTCAACTCTAACCTAAAGGAACAATTTCAAAATGACTGATAAAACTAAAAAATAAAGTCTAACACATATCAGACATGGGTATTATTGCTTAAAAATGTAAGGAAACCATCCCGAAACCCCACAAACAACCCCCATGATGTGATGTGTCTCTCTCTGAGTGTTTGAGCAGTCCGCGGGTTACCGGGGAAACGCTCGTGGAGCCGGATGCGGTGTATCCGGTAACGCTCGGAGCTCTTCCAAAAGATGTGGTTTGTCGATACCTCTGTTATTCTGATTGAATATCTGCGTGCATTCCATTTAACCGCTCTTAGAACAGAGTCGCGCGTGGCTTTCCTCATGGAGCTTTCCAGCATCTTATAAACACACCGGAGCGCTCTCTCTGGGACATTATGGACCCCGCGTTAAACTTATTTCGTGACTTTTGCCCAAATACCGAATATCACCAGAGTACAGAAGCGGAATGATACCGGTGTGGCACCAAAGAGCAGGGAGAGAACCACCGAGAACCAGACGGGGACCTACAGGTGCGTGATTGTAATAAACCGGAAGCTAATTAGTTTTTTTTTTTTTTTTTTTTAGATTATTTTTCCCGGAAAATAAAAATGTACAATTGTTCATTTCACTGCATAACAAACTTTTACACCTAATCTCCATTAAACTACTCAAAAACTAGAATTTAATATAAATAGTTGCACTATAATCTAAACTAAACAGCACTATTGTTAATTTCTTCTTATTTTTTTATTTAAAATTAAAGTAAAAAATTCGATGCATTTCTCAGTTTGTCAATTTAATTCTATAACGCACCAGTTTAAAGTTGTTGAGAAAAAGACAACACCAACATCAACAGTAAAGTGATCCGATACGATCAGATTTGATCCTTTTCCGTTACCCCTAGAGCAAGAGCTGCAACTTGAGAATCTGCATGTCTCGGCATTGCTCCTCAATACTCTGGCTTTTAATTATTAATGGTGCACACTTCCTCTTTAATTCACTAGCGTATACGCTTTTTATTCAAAATCTGATTGTTGTTCTCCTGATTTTAGAAAACTTGCAAAATCACTAGAAGTCATGGCCCACTTAAAACTTTCCTACAATCAACCATCAACCCTAATTCAAATGATCAGTCTGAAAACGTAAGAATATTCATCATTTCTCCTCAAAAAAGCCTATGAAGATGCCCATCCATGGATTAACATTAAAATACATCCAAATTCTCACATGCATTGATTTACATGTTTACCTTGAGTTAACAATAACTTCCAGATATACATGACATGTACTCACATTTTGATAAACTGATAAAAAGCAAAATATAATTTGTTAGCATTTCAAAAATGACATAAAATGGATTACGTCATTTGCAAATTTTTATTAAGGACAACCCTAGTCAAGTAACAGGAAGTGTCAGACAGGGCTGGAGATATCCTGGTAAAGGACAAATGTTTCGCATGGCAGATTAGAATCAGTTGAAAACCCGGCGAATCAGACAGGCCATTAACAAAGCGTGTTTGTTAATGGCGGATAAATATCCAAAAAAAAACACCAAGAAAAAAAAGAGACAAGAACCAAATCGAATGTCCAGCGGCCACCAAAGATCCCTTAGACTCGTTATGTTAAAATCAGCAGCTAATATTTACAGTGTGGTACAAAAAGTGTTTTTATATATCTTTTTTTGCCCTTCATTGTGAGGGGCTCTTTCAATATGAATTCAAAGTGCTGAAAACGTATCCCAAGGATGGACGAGGCAATTTTACATTTGAGTTTCTGGACACCTGCCTCCACAACAACCTGACCATTTGAACATTTTCATCTATTAAGAAAAAAAGAACACCGCCACGATTGCAACAGCTGGTTAGTTCTTTTAGCTTCATGTGTATGAGCGCTTCATTTCGATATACACAGTCAAGGGGCCAAATCCAAGAAACTCTTAACTTAAATGAAAATGAAGAATTACAAATGTATCAGTTAAAGATTTTACTCTTTTTGCTCTTTAGAAGTGTGAAGACACTTTTATATCAATGTAGTTTGACTTATTTTTATTTTTTTTTCCACTAGAAGTCATGCTTTCAAAATGATGCTTATTTACTTTGAAATCTGGGTAGCATTGTAGGGAGTATGCATCATAATTTATTTCATGTCTCCACCAAGACAATTACAAGGAGGTATGGTGCTTTTTTGGTACCTTACAGTTTACTACGACATCAAAATTATCCAAAACATAGATAAAAATGAACATAACCAAGATTAAGCAAATAAAACAGGTGAGTATAAGGTTAAAAATCACACAACGTACCATTGGCCAATGCCATGCAACAAAATGGATAAAGTTTTTAGATTAATACTAAAATCTCAAGTTCAGACCAAACAAACGTGTACATTTATTACAGCAATATGATTTTAAGTTAAACTTTAATACACCTTTTGCTTCTTTCATGGTTGGTTCTAAAACAAAAATCTTTCCACTTGTATGGCTATATCTACATTGAAGATATAATAAATATACTGATTAAACACAGAGGATAGAATTGTAACGAACATCATGTTTAGCATTCAGAACATTCGTGTGAACAGGGTTCAGCAGAAACACAACCACCGGTCAAACACTAATGTTCAGACTAAATTCAAAGTTGTAAATAGGACAAAGAATACTAAGCAAATTGACACTTGTCAAACTTTTTCAAATTTTTTCAAATAGAAACTTGACGTAACTTGAGGTTAACGGCAACATTTGTGTACATGCATTTTTTAACCTGCTACTAATGACCTCCTTTTCACTAATTTTTCTCTCAATCTGCATTTATTTCTAGATCAAAGGATTAAACTGCCAAAAGTTCCAAATACCACCCCTCAGCAACCTCTACCGCCATACCTGCACAGACAGAAACCTAGGAAACCCCTCACTGACTTTATGCCTTCAGAAAATCCTGCATTTCATTGGGAAGACCCATTGGTTCCTAGGGCAAGCGGCTATCATTCAAGACATGCAGAATCAAGCCCAGTGCGTCCACGAATTGTGACCGTCGTTCGACCTTGCGGAAGGGACCTAGTTCGCAAAATCTCACTCTTATTAAACCGCCGTGCAGTTCAGACTTTTGATCAACTTATGGCAGACATCTCAGAGGCCCTTGGTTTTCCCTGCTGGAACAACTCTAGAATTCGTCGCCTCTTTAGCTCTACGGGACGTGAAATTCACAGTCTTGCCGATTTCTTCCGCTTTGACCATGCCTTCCTGGCCTTCGGGAGTAGCCGACCCTCTCTTGAGGAGGTGAATGCAGCTCTGGAAGAGTTATTTGTGGAAAACCCCAGTCACCGTGAGCATCTTTCAAGAGTTTGGGAACGCATCCTGAGACCTAAAGCTATGAAGGCGGATAGTGGTTTCCATGATGAGGATCTCAAAGGTGAACTGGTTTCAACTGATCAGCAGATTAGCAAGCCAGTCAACAACCTGCAGCCTGTTGGAAGGCAAAAAGATAAGATAAAGAGAGAGAGACAAAAAGAACTGAGGAGGAGGAAAGAAGAAGAAAATGAGCCAAAGAAGGAGGAGAGAAAGAAGGAAGCTGTTTACTGCCGGAGCTGTAGAGGACACGGCCTTCCAATTCCGCCAATCAGGCCACATAACCAAGGCATTACAAATAGTGATGTGGCTTCTTCAAAATCAGACAAGCATGTTGCCATTCCCAACTCAAGTGCATCGGATCCTCAAAAGAAAAATGATGGAGAAAGAATACCTGATCAGGTTGTTTGTGAGCAAGGATCACTTGAGATGAAAACCACTCATGCAAATTTCCCACTAGATGGAGCTGATGTCTCGCTTGAGGAAATTGAGCAATGCTACATCTTGGGTCGTGTGGTTGGAGATGGAAATTTTGCAGTAGTACGAGAATGTCGTGTTAAAGGCCTAAATGAAATATTCGCAATGAAAATCGTAGACAATTCCAAACTTCAGGGACGTGGCCACATGATCCAGAATGAAATTGCTTTGTTGCGAAGTCTGAAGCATCCTCGACTCATCCAGTTGTTTCGATCTCATCGCACAAACACTCATGTGTATCTGCTGATGGAGCTGGTGGATGGAGGAGATCTATTCGATGCGATCACTCAGAGTGGCAGATTTACAGAGCCGACTGCCGCATGCATGGTGCAAGACATCAGTCTGGCTCTGGAATATATCCATGACAAAAGCATTGCGCACAGAGACATCAAACCTGAAAACCTGCTGGTAAAACTTCAGGATTCAGACACTCAATTTAAAAATATTGTGTCAAAGTTTTGTCATATGCAATCTATTTACCATAGAGCCGATAGAAAATGCAATAGCACTAGCGATACTAAAAGTACAGGTTCAATTCCCAGGGAAAGGAAACATGGGACTTTTAGTAATGCCTCGACTTGGTATGGCTCTATACAGTATTGGCTTTGAGGGATTGGTTTAGACAGATCCTTCAATCACAACCTTATTCTAGTTCTAGTGGATGACAAGAATTTGGAATTGTATTTGGAAGTTTCTGTTAAAGGTTGCAGCCGGGGTCTTAAGTTTTTCACATCACAAATACCACTCTGAGGTATTTGAAGGAACAGATGCACACATACACTTTACAGAATGTTATGGGTAGCACCATGTATGGGACAAATTATCTCATGGGTCACTTTTGTTTAAGTCTGTAAATAAAGATGCAATAAATTGTTGACTATTCTGTACATCCAATTGATGTTAAACTGCCTTTCCTTGCCCAAAGGTACAGCGGCAGGGCAATGGAAGCTTGAATCTGAAGCTGGCTGATTTTGGATTGGCTATGGTAGTGACGGAACCTGTGTTTACAGTCTGTGGCACACCGACCTATGTCGCTCCAGAGATACTTGCTGAGACTGGTATGTAACAGGGATTGGCATCTTTAGCTTTTTGGACCATTTTCCAAATAAATAAAAGTTCCCCAGGGCAATAAAACCCATTGGTTCATTCAATTAAAGATAACACTATGTGTAAACTATCTCTAAACCGGTGATCTACATAAAAGCCCTAAATTTGGAACAAAGAAAGACGTGCAAACAGGTTTGAAACACGAGAGTGGAAGTATTTATGTTGTATTTTGTGAAAACAATGATTACCTAAAGCATATGTTAAACTTTTCTTGTCTGTGTGAGCAGGTTATGGTGTAGAAGTCGATGTGTGGGCAATGGGAGTCATACTGTTTGTGCTGCTCAGTGGCTTTCCCCCATTCCGCAGTCCAGACCGAAATCAGGAGGAGCTGTTTCAACACATTCAGAAAGGAGAAGTCCACTTTCTGTCCCCGTACTGGGACAATGTGTCAGAAGGTGCGCTACTAAAATTCAAAACAGGTTTACTACTTTTGCTTTTAATATGATGTGTATAAAACAAATGGTGTCAAGGTAGCTTAACAAAGGAACCAGAGATACGTTACATGTTGAAAGCACAACTATTAAGGGCACAGTGCTTGGTTTGCACAAACTTGTGTATTTTACCCAGGTATGGTACCCCTCCACAATGTAAAAGGTGCTGGGATATTCTCCAATAGATCCCAGTAACCCAAGGAAAGTGGATACTGATTAAAGTGGAGGAACGAATGAACGCAATTGCACTTCTATGTTTTTCAGGTGCTAAAGCTCTGGTCATTGCGCTGTTAGAAATCAACCCTAAAAAGCGTTTAACAGCGAGTCAAACACTTCATCACTACTGGCTTCACCAAGCAACTGCACAGAGGGAACAAAAGTGGACAAATAACAGTCACAACCTCACGGAGGAACGGGAAAGAGCTGAAAACATTCAAAACAAACCAAAGAGTCAACATGAGGCAGATGACAAGAAACACTGGATTCTAGAGACTCATGAAGAAGAAACGATCACAGACAAGCAATACATCACAGATGATCACAATCCAGACGAACCAGCACAGCGAGAACATACGGACACTAAACAAGAGAGAAAATCTGACCCAGGAGTCAAAAACAATAGTTTATCTCAGTCAGGACCGTGCATTGTGAAAGATTGGGACAAACTTTAACATTTGCTGTGTTCCAATTCTAAATCTGGAGGTTTTCCTGTGTATCTCTAATATCTAATACCTTTGACCAAACAAAAGGCATTCAAAAGACAAGTGTAATCTTTCTTATTTTTTGGGTAGGAGTTGACACCACGTTATAAAAAAAAAGTGGTTCTTTTGCATTTGATATTGACTGTTCACCTGAAGATACAGAAAAAAAAACAGAGATACCGGACAAGCTGGTGCTCAACCAGATGAGGTTGTCATAAAGCTGTTTACTTCACTAGTGTTTGGACACAAAGAGCTGGGAGCTAAAATGTGTAATATTCATTATCCATTACCCAGCTAAGTTATATCATAGCAAATGGTTTTAACAATTTGCTATTTTTAAGTGCTTATCAAGTGTTTAAGGAAACTTTTTTGAGCCGGTCAAATGCAAACTAGATGGTTAACTTTTGAATAAATCATTGAATAATATACATTTCCATTTGAAAAACCCAAACAGTAAGTAGATTTGGTAGTCAAATAACTATGTCTGCTGAGGAAGAAGTGAGAGACTTCTACAACTCAATTTAATTCACAAAAACAGTGAAAAAGCACACGTTTCAAGCTTAAGGTGGGAGTACCTTCTCAAAAACACATTTGAACTACATTTACTGTTTTTTGACCAGTTGAAATCAGATTTAATCAAACACTCTTTAGCAGCTTACCATTATTATTAAGTAATTTTATAGAGAGTTATTCTTACAAGAAACTCAAGTTAATGCGCAAGTTTTTAAGCAGTATTTTATTATTATTATCTAGTTTGTCTCTGAAGTAACATGTATTTTGATTCGTCATGGAAAGTTACCCAAGTAAAGATGGTTTAGTATTTTTCTAGTACTATATTCAGGATAACAGATTTATATTTTCACATCTTGAAATGTACCCCATTATTTTTTAAGTTGTGTAAATAAAACTTTTATATTTGGTTGAATAAATCCTATTTTTTTGTGAATTCCTACTTTCTGAAAACCATTTGATTCCATTGATCAGAATATAGTTGCAGATCACAAATTCAAAACAACAAAAATACGTTTCTTTGGATATTGCTTAAAAGACTTTATAGACCCCCTCACAATATGATGCAAAGTGTTTCAGTTTGTGATCACATTTTACATATGTTTTTAATTATGGTCTGTTGTGTTTTCCTATTATGGTGTGCTTGAGTGACAGAAAGGCGCCTCTAAATAAAATGTATCATTAATATTTTCATTATTACAATGCTGTGGAAAAGCCCCCAATAACATCATTAAAAAAAATACAAAAGGTCAATTTCTTTTGTGAATAAAATAAATATTTTAGCTGAAGGCCCTTAAATGACAAGAATAAAATAGACTGAATACATTTACCAAAGGTAAATCCTTTCCATTTGAAAGCAACTTAAGAACTTCATTACACACTTATGATACATATAAAACACACTTTAATTTAGACACAAACATGCTCACAGCCCCCAGTGCAGAACACAGGTTATTCCACCGCTTATTCAGGCTGAGCCAGTTAGACTGACAGCTGTCATGCCCAAACTAGTATATCACAGAACAAGCGTTTTATTGGTTAAGCACAACCCCCCCCCCCCCACCCTCAATGTCCACTCTAGTTTCAGGTCAAAAAATGCAGAGGTCAAAGAGATCATCTTTTACAGAGCTTAAGTTGGTATATGAGTAGTCACACCCACTACTCAATCTAAATGTTGGCCAACATTGATGATGTCACAATGAAGACGCTTGAAAAGCTTGAACACTATTGTTCTTTAAATCCACTACAAAATTAAACTTATAATTTGTGTTACTAGGTTTCTAAATTACTTCTGTATCAGTTTTTTTTAATCAAAAAAAGCTTTGGCCTTGACCCGCAGGAGGCTTTTGCGCATGCGGTGTGCTCAGCTCTTTAAATACCCCGAGTCATCTGATGCAGCAAAACAGTTGTCACAGCCAATCAGGATGCACCTCAGAGAAGGGCAGCGCTGCCGTCGTTACTTGTGGCAACGGTTTCATGGACAGCGCAGTGACGGTTAATGGCATTCGTCTATTGTTCAAGTAAACCGAGCTCGGATAGGCAGAAGAAGATACGTATAACGGACGGGGGGAGAGGAGGAGACAGACAGGAAAAAAACAAAGATGGCAGTGTAGATTAAAGGAAGGACTATCGAAGAGCTCCTGCGAGAAATTAATAAGTTTAAAGCGTTCGAATGAATCCGGATCGTTATCGGAAGTTGTAACGGAAGAGAAACAGCTCGCTTGTGTCAAGGAGAGTCGCTGTCACAGCGGATAACGGCATAAACTATACATAACAGCTTGTTGTTTTGTTGAGCCCTAACGTTAGCCGTTTTTCTACCCCCTTCTGATTTTCCAAAGTAAGCATCCGTTTTTAAAAATAGACATTAATGATATTAAATTATATTCCCGTCCTTTACCACAGAACCATAATTTCCTTAAAGTAAAATTTTGAAAACAATCGCTTTACCTTTAGCCAACTAAACCCATTCCATTAGCACCAATCTAGTCAAACCGATTTATACCGAATCCGGTGAGCACCCAAACCCCCCACCGGATGGCTTCGGTTGAGGAGCGGATGGAACTGGGCGTCGCGGCCGCACCGGGCTCCTCTTCTTCGGCTCTGGGTGTGGGGCCTGTGGGGGGCGCCCTGGATGCCAGTTCGGCTGGGGTACCGGAGGAGCCCGTTGTGCGCAGGGACGGCCCCGGTTCGGAAACCGACCCGGACGCGCCACCAAAGAAACGAGCGAGACCCCAGGAGGGAGAGGCGGGGAAGCTGGAGGAAAGGCTATATTCGGTGCTTTGCTGCACGGTGTGTCTGGATCTGCCCAAAGCCTCCGTCTATCAGGTAAACCCTGCCTTTGTTTATATTGTCTACAGCTTTATAATGTCCAGATAACAGTCCACCAGTGTATGTTATATAGTTTTTTCATAGTCTATGTTTTTAATATCATAACGCTATTTTATTAAAGAAAAAGTAATAAAGTGTGTTCTATTACATTGTTATTACAGGCTGCTGATTTACCAACTAAGCCAAATGTATAAATAATAACAATGATAAGTAGGATACTATTATGATGAAAAATAACATATTTGACTATATACATGTATGATAATTAAACAGGTCAACAAATTTCTATGTATAGACAAATCAGTTGCAGAAATGGTAAGTATCTCATGTATATGGGTACTAGGTAAATGTTTACATACATATAAATGACATTTCTGTGTTAAATAGAATTTATTGTACTTAAGTATACAGGATTCATAAATGTATTACAGGAGTCACTCCTTTGTGCTTTTCCTTCCCTAGTTAAAACCTCGATATATGAGTAGAATAGGCCTGTATGGGAACAATATATCTGTTTACCCTCACTTAATGGAAGGCATGACAAATGTTATTTTTGTGGTCATTCGTGGGTTCCTTTGTCTCAGAAATAAAGGAACAAAGGCACTCGCTGGGAGAGTACCTAGTTTGTTGTTACTACATGTTTGTACCTGAAGTTCTAATAGACCTTTTGACACTAGGTACTAGAGTGTTAAAAAGCACAATGTACCACACAGACACAGCCTTTGTTACATTATTTCTATGTGTGCTTTAACACATTGTCATACTGTATTGAGCCATGTATGCTACATTGGCATTGGTTTGCATGTCACTGATCTGTTCTGAGTATATAGAAACCTGAGTCATGTTTATGTTATAATTTTTGTTTCTTTGATATATATTGTATTGTCTCTAGAATGCATAATGTGTTGTTTTGTTGCCTTAATGTCATTGTAAAGCTGACTAATAAAGTGCTTGAACTCATTCAAATTTCATTTTTTCCCCCAATAGCTTTTACACAGCTCAACAATTAATTTTTATTGTTGAAGTGACATTTCTAAAATGAGTATTCAGCATCGAGTTTGCAAAAGTACAAGCGTCTCTGTTTGTGATCAAATTGGAAACATGTGCATGTACAATGATAGTACAGTTATCATTTCGTCTGCCATTACACATGGTCTTTGCAAAAAAAAAAACTGTCTACGCGTAAACAGGGCTCAAAGCATTTCCAAAATGACACACCACCGCCGTAGTTTTCAAAACCGCACAGCAAAAATCTTCAATGAATATGAACTGTGTTTTTCATTCAACATTTTAAATAAATTAATTTGTATTTACTTAAACCTTGTAAACAAATATCTTCTGATAAAGAATCCCCAACTCTGCAAATGTGTGACATCCTCTTAAATCAACAGTGATGGTCTGATATTAAATCAACCCTTTAAATTAAATCAACCCATTGACTGTTAAGCATTACTTAATTTGCTCCACAAGCTTATACATCTTCAAGTCTTCAGTGCATATGGAAGCAACTGCATTACAACCTACAAGACTCACAATAAGTAGCAGTTTTTAATTAACATTAAGTGTTTATCAGCAATGAGACAATGGCTCTTTCTGTTCATTTACAGATACAACACGGACCTGAGCAGCTGTTTTTTGCCTTCAAAGGCAAACTTGACAATCAAGCTGGTCACATGACCAGTTTAACCCAATCGCTGCTGACCTCTGCTGATCACCCTCCCCCAAAAATGTGCTCCATATAATCCTTGTGAATCCACAGGCTTAACCAGCTGTAAAGCAACTTCCTCTCGTGTTTTCACACTCTTTGATATTTTAGATTACGCAACCATATATAGATATACAGAACACCGTTGTCTATCTTATTTGTAAAAATTTTATTAAACATTTGTTATTAAATATCAGATTAATGAGAATAAAAAGGAATTCTTCTAACCAGCCACCCTGTCCCCTGAGATGATCATGTGAATGAAGAGGTCTCACATCAGCACTTTTGGCCTCATGCTGTGTAACCAGTTCATCAAACAATCACCATGTGAAACTTGTCTTTGAAAACAGACAATGACTGCTGTGTTTATGGTTAAGCTCCTGCAGTAGACAGTTCGTAAAATAAATATTTAAATGGAACCTGGACAGATTTGGCAGTTTTATCACTGATTATTATTATTATTTACATTTTAAAAATTGGTCATTTTATTGCTACAGTATAATACAATAACGCAAAAATTAATTTATAAATGTATACACAAGTAAATGTAGTGTACTTTCACATTTTACCAAAACCACAATAATTAAGCTTTTTTTCTAATTAGATTTTAATTAGACTGCACTTAATGAAGCTATCCAACTATCCAGCTAAAGAGTATATTGAAAAAAAGCTAGAATTAATCATTTTTTCTCTACACAGCTGAATACAATCAGGATATTTTCTTGAATACACACATCCTCATAAAGACAAGTTACATGCTGCAAGATTTACTCATCCACTTCAGCGTCTAAGCTGCGGCTTAAACCTGTGTTATTCTGTTTGTTTCGGGCCAGTGCACAAATGGGCACCTGATGTGCGCCGGCTGCTTCATCCACCTGCTGGCAGACTCACGTCTGAAAGAGGAGCAGGCCACGTGTCCTAACTGCCGCTGCGAGATCAGCAAGAGTCTGTGCTGCAGGAACCTAGCAGTGGAGAAGGCTGTCAGCGAGCTGCCCTCAGACTGCAGTTTCTGCCAGAAACAGTTCCCTCGCTCTGGCCTTGAGCGACATCAGACAGAAGAGTGCCAGGACAGGTAGCAACTCTCAAAACACACTGGGGCAAGCATGCAAATTATTCATCAGAAGTGGCAAAATCAACAGAGAGCAGCTGCATTGCAGTAAAATACATTTTAACACCATGATGAGGTTCAAATCTATTTAAAAGCCTAAGTAACATTCCAGATTGGACTCAAATTAGTGAACTAACCTGCACTCACAACACAACAAAAGCCTATTCTAATCATTACACTTCACACACACACACACACACACACACACACACACACACACACACACACAGGATGTCTGAATTGAATAAATCAAAGACTGGAATAAGAATATGAACTGGAAAAAGAAATGAACATTCCACTCTGTGGAGCTTACAGCTACGCAAGTAATGCTCAACTTGGTATGCTTGGGTTCTTTTCCACAATGTTTTGTACAGTTTTGTAGTACTTTTTAAATATCCATTTCGACAAAGTTCAGTCACAGTTAAAAGTTGATCTTTAAAACAGAGTTGTTCGTTTGTGGGAATGAAAGCATACATGCAGCCTAAAAGTACCACTCCTTTGACTGTCTCCACTGTTCTGTGCTGAACATTGTGTGGTTCTTATGGTGAAGTTGTGCATTTCTATTGCATTCGCTATGATTTAACCAAGTGGAACTAGAATGATGTAGCGGAATGACGCGTCTTTAGTGACCTGTCTAAACCAAGCCCACTCAGAATACTGAAAGTCCAACAATGGTGAGTAAAGCCAAGATTTACCAAGCGGAGTTGTGTCATTACCAAAATCAACTGGAAAAGCGTCGTAAGTATCATTTATTTCTGTAAGTAAGGAAATGTAGTTTACCTATCAGCTATTGAGGTAACACTCCCTTAATACTTACTGCCTACAATTGTGTTGTGAGTCGGCCCAACTTCATTTTCTGGCATGTTTTAAAAAAATGACCTACCCATTCATCCATTTTCCATTTAGTTAATTTAATAAAATCCCAATGCTTACTGATGACACTGTTTCTTTTGTGAACAGAGTGACGCAGTGCAAGTACAAGAGGATTGGCTGTCCTTGGCAGGGACCATTCCATGAGCTCAGCGCTCATGAGGCAGAGTGCTGCCACCCTTCAAAGACTGGATCTGAGCTAATGGGCATCCTAGACGAGATGGACCAGAGCCACCGGAGAGAGCTACAACTCTACAACAGCATCTTCAGCCTGCTCTGCTTCGAGAAAATTGGCTTCACTGGTACGTTCACAAAATGAAGACAAAACTCTGTTCCATCAACAATAATTCTCTAACTGAATCTCTACAGATTTTTTGAAAAGCTCCTTTAAAGCAACTAAGGGTACTTGTATAATGGATAAGGAACTTGTTTGTTCAATTCAAAGCTCCAGTTGAAGATGAAGTGAGTGATCAAACATACGCTTTTTCCCCACACAATTGAGGACCACAGCTGTGGTGTCCTCGATCAAGTCACCAATTTTTTTGACACCTAACTTAGCACCGCAGCCATGCCAATCCCCTTTTCCAATGGCTTACTAACAGTTTTCACTGCTTTGTGTGCGCAGTTGAAGGAGTGAAACAGTACAAATTTCTAGTATGGGTCAGTACATACCTAGATATCACTTAAAGTAGGTTTCAACAAAGTATTAACGTTAGCCAACCGTAGTAGCTATTTTATCAAATATTTAAAATTTAATCTCGATCACGGTCACAAAGCTAATTCTTTTAAATATACCTTACATACGGGAAAATCATTATTAACGAAATAAAGCAAATAGATTGAAGCAAAGTAACCAACAAAATCCTAAGACTCTCAATAGACATTATGACCGATGTGGTCAATTAATGTCGGAAGATCACCAGATGATGTTCATATGAAACTCAAATAGTACAACTTTCTGTTCTCATCAAACTCAAAACCAGAAACAATCAGGGCAACGATAATTTGATTGCAGTATAGGTGGGTTAACTTCATCATAGAAACGCGCACAGCTCAGGTTCCCTAACAAAACCTCTTTCTTAACTCCAGAGGTGCAGTTTCGACCATACCGCACTGATGACTTCATCACACGACTATACTACGAGACACCACGCTTCACCGTGCTCAATCAAACCTGGGTTTTGAAGGCCAGAGTCAACGATTCAGAGCGGAACCCCAACCTATCCTGCAAACGCACCTTGTCCTTCCAGCTGATCCTCAAGAGCAAAGTGAACTCTGCCCTGGAGTGCTCCTTCCTGCTCCTCAAGGGCCCCTACGAGGACATCAAAATCAAACCAGTCATCCAACACCATGTTTTCTCCAATGACGCTAACGAAACGGAGTATGCACCGCTGCCCATCTGCGACAGCATCGAGTGCAACAAGGTACTGGCGGCCAAAAACATCAACCTGCGCCTCTTCATCTTTCAGATCCAGAAATAGAGGGATGGTCTGGAAGAGGAAGGCATGGCATGTCAATGGAAACCGACGAGGGACGATAAACACCACTGAACCACAGATACCTCTACGGGAGAAAGAGGGGGAGACATAAGGTTCATCAGAACTGCAGTAAATCCTCTGTGTGCGTGAAAGAGAGTGCATTGCTGGTAAGCTTTCAGACGCTATGGCCAAAATCATAATGATAAAATAAAATAAAATCAACAGTGTCACTCAAACCATGCTAGTGCTCTCTGGGAGTGCAGAACAGGTCTGAACGAAGACAAATAAGAGAGCCAGTTTATCTGAAATCAATCAGAATAATGCTAAGATTGCTATAAAATGCGAGCCTAGAAGAGATGTAGTGAAACCAGTCATTTAAACATCGCTGTTATAAGAGTTGAGGCTCTTTAAATGGAACATTGACCCAAAATGAACACATTGTTTGATTTTTCTCATGTTCATACAAGTGTTTAGTTTCTTCTCCAAAACCAAATTAACCTCTTACATGGTTCACTGTTATTTTAAGAGGTTTTTTTGTGTGTTAAAGAGAAATGGTTCATGCTTTCTCACCAATGTTTTTTAGCGACAGCCTAAATGCTAAACTCAGTGCACCAATGATCATGTGTTTTCCTACTCCTTGGCCCTATGAATGCAATTTGGATAAAAGGGTTAACGCTAAAGCGCTCAAGCTAATAGTTTATTTAGGACTTCACTTCAGACACACTAGCAAATAAACCACAAACAAGAAGATTTAAACAGAAGTCAATCTCCAACGTGTACATTTACAGCCCTTATCTCCAACATTCTCAGTAGTCAATACCCAGTAGACTATGTGTGAGATATATATATTTTCATGTTCTATTTTTCCATAATTCCTCAGCAGAGCATGCCAAAAATAAACCAATGACCAGAAGCAGTACATTTGCTTCCATTATATTATGACGTAACTCAGCTAAGTTGTAACACCACCAATGACGACGTGGTGGTTGAGAAATCAGAGCTATTGAATTGTGTGTATATTGGAGCAATATCTAACCATGGAATCAACCATATTTTGCTGTAACTGAAATCATCTGTAGCACAGCAGCAGCTAGCGACATCAAACGATGTCAGCTACTTGTGGGGGTGTAACATTTCTTAGAGGTATATTTTTAGCCTTACCCCTATTACTCAAGGGGTAGGAATAAGAATTACAATTACTTTGTTAAATTAAGGGTGAACCACTGGGGTGACATTAGAACTTTGAAAAGATGCAGGCCCCACCATTAGGCGATTCCAACATTTCTTCAATTCTAAATACTTCTATTGTTTCTGAGATTCAACATAATTATTTGGTGAACAACAGGATGAAAATTAACTAGCCGCATCTTAACTCTTTGAGTGTGTTAGTATGTGAAGGAGTGCAACAGTACCATGATGAACTAACTAGCCACTATTCTCTAAAGTCCAAAAGTCGAGTTTTAGTTTGCATGGTTTTTAGTTTCCCTGTGTGCACACTTTTAATTGTGTAGCATAATACACTTGTAACTTAAGTTTGATCTAACTCTTTTATTTAAGAACTTGTGAGTCTTGCCGATTCTCCCTTCACTTGTTGTCCTCTGAACTCCCGCTGGTTTAATGGAGGTGTGTTTTCACATCAGGATATTTATTGCTATTATTTATCATACAACAATAAAAGACATTCATATGCATTCAGTAACACTTTGGAAGATTGGAAAGAGCTGACATTGAGTTGTTGTTACAAACCCCTTCCTTTCTTCAATTGACAATTCTACCAAGTTCATGGTTTCATCAAAATGTGCTCAAACACAGTAGTTGGGGTACAAAAGAGCCAATGGAGTATTCATATCCCAGTACAGTCAAATCTGGCTGTTAGTTTAGACATACTTGAATTCATGAACGACAGAACAACAGAGTTGATCTGATCTAACTGAAACTGTCACTTTGCGTTAGAGGATTTTAGTTAAAACTGCATTTAAAAGCTTTTAATTCTCACAGTCTGGCTGTATATGTGCCTTTCTATTAAAGCTCATTTAAACTTGTCTCCACTTGTCTTCATTTGTACTAGAGGGTTTTATATGGTAATCAATATGCATTTTATGATTGCCTTCTACATCGTTTCTGAACATTTTTTACAACAAATACAAAATGCCCTAAAGGAATTGTTTATTTTACATTGAAAATCGGTACTATTAATTCGAACAGAAAAAACTAATTGATCATGAATATCTAACTACTGTATTGGGAAAGTTCACCCATAACGAACCAGTGCTGTTATATATTAATAAGCACCAACAAAGCTCAAAATTACATTTAATTAATTTAAAAAAATTGTGTTCATCAGAAAGTTTCTGATCGGCTACAGAGCTCTCGTCATCCCCTATGTCGCTTGTGATTGGTTGAAAAGCCGGAAATAAGGTCAACGCCCGCCGAATACGAAACAGTTGTCTTGTCTAATCAAAATACTTTCTAAAAACTAACAGTATCGCGAAAATTACATTTCGCACAATTTCTCTTATACCCTACGTAATTTGACACAAAAAACGGTAAACTGGCTGTTTTACCGTTATAACTGAGCAACAGCACGCGCAAACGAACGTACAGCTTATCTTAAAAAGCATTGGCGCTTCAAAATGACAAAAGTTTTACTCACATTTACTGGGGATGATTCTTTTGTCGCTTTGGTCATCCAAACGATTCAACTACGCTGGAATCGCGACTTTTAATTGAAAAGAGTTGATGCTAATTTTGGCTAATTAACTCGTTTTGGTTGTGTCCATTTAACCCAGATTTATTAGATGTGTTCAAATAAAATGTTCTTTTGTGTCGGCTCTTTTAAACAAGTGATTCTTTTTAAACGATTCTGAAGTGAATCTTTGGGTCCTAATCCGTAAAGACTGCTCACAAATTGGGTATAAATAAATAAACGTAGAAATGGATGTTTTATAAATTTAATAATAAATGTAGAAACAAATTAATAAAATATAAAAATTAAATAAAAATTAAAAAATTTTTTTTTTTTTTGTTACGTTTTTTTTTATTTATTTCCATCTTTTTTTCTGTGTCTGCATACTAATTGTGTGGGCGGTCTTGATGTCTGTCTGAGCCAGGATTGGTTAAATCAGAAATACTCTTTGGCTGGCCTGACCTGCCATGTCTCAAAAGGTTTGTGAATTGTTTTGTGTTACAAATTCACATCCTGCCAGCCCACATTTACAACTGTTAGTAGAATTCTTAGAAAATGTCACAATCAATGAAAAAGATTCTGCTCAGTTCCGGATAGATATTCAGATTTGTTGATGAAATTGAGCCTGGAGTGTCTCAAGAAAGCTGAGGACAAGAAACACAAGTGAGACTTTTGGAAAAGAAGAGCCCCAAAAAACGACCAGGAATAAAAAAATCTATTTATTTTAGAAATTCCATAATGTCGAGACAAATACTAGGCTTTAAAACATATATTTTTGTTAAACAGTTCTACATTGGTATTTGCTTTGTTGCTCAAAACAGTTTCACTCATTTAATAGATTTTAAATAAATGCTTAATACATACTATTATAATACTGCATATGTATATAAACCAAAACCACAATTGATATAAATAATATAATTTAACCTCTAATAACAATTTAACATAATGATTTCATATCCAAGTAAAGTAAAAATCTAATCAAGTTTCTGATCAAGTAGAAAAACTGAATTACAGTGCTACAGAATATTGTGAGGCTACAGAGATGCATGTGAGTTTGTAGAACACAGGCTGTGTCTCAATCAGCTCCCTCACTCACTAGTTAGGGCACTGAGATGGGCATCTGCTGTACTCAAGCGTAAAGCACACTGAAATAAAACTTCCTTGAGAGCACCATTAAAACCAGAACTCATCATGCTCCCATAAGAGAAGATCTGAAAAGTTAAAGATATATTTCACTAACAAAACAACCACATATTTCACAAAAAAGTAAATAATACATATGTTATATTTTCTCAAAATCAAATTATTTCTATGATTAATTACAGAAATTTAAATAGCATGAATGTGAACGTTCCAATGAGTAATAAGTGTCCGAGCCAGTGCCCTAACTTGTGTTGGAGCTCTTCACAAGCTCAGAAGCTGGTTGAGAAGCACCGAATCCACACATGAGAAGACTGAAGTGTTCTTTAGTACCAGCACTGGTTCTGATTCACACTGCAGCTGCTTTTGCATTGGTTTGTCCGGAAGGAGCCTCCCATGAGAGAAGAAGGTGAAGGTGGAGAGGGATTTAGAGAGGTGCAGTACAGCTGAACTCCAGCAGGTGACAGCAGAGACTGTCCAGGAACCAGCACCGTTGAAGGGTACGACTGAGGCTGATGCTGATGCACCTGGTGGGAGTCAAAGTGGATTGAGACATCTTTAAATTTATAACCTACACTTGGCTATTCAGATTTAGCTTACAGATTTAAAAAAAAAAATCTGTGCATCATTCATTAAAAACTCAAATAGGCTTACTGTTTGGTTAAATAATATTATGAAATATCGTCACATAAGATTGTAACATTCTCTTCAATATATAATACAATGAAAAATTATTACATTTCAATAATGAAAAAAAGTGTAAACGTTAGAAAGTTTAAAATGTAACGGATATAGATAACGTTAAAAAGGTAACAGCTGTGGGTTTTTATTAACTGTAATTTTCAGTTACGTCTCTAGGTGGCAGTAGTACAGCACAGGGAACAGTGATGCACAGCTCTCGCTAAATCTCGAGAGAGTTTCTAAACGAGATTTTGTGTGAGTTTACTGTTGCTTTTGATCGCGGTTTCTGCTATTTTTCAGAAATACTCAAATAATTAATAAATGTTCAACCACCCTCTGTGTCTTCAACCTCTGTATTAGGAAGTGTCACACAAACTTGTTATTTAAGACCAAAACTAGTGATCTAAACTTGTTTTAATCATAACAATTGTTTCCTCAGTTTCAAGGGGAAAATTTTGGGAGGAAGCATATGTGGCCATTGGTTCTCATTCTGGGTATTTAAAGAAAAATAAGGATGGTGAATAACACAAACAGACTTACTTTATTGGTTTATACACTCAATAAAAATCAATCTCGAGCTGAATTTCGGGGTTGGTTTGATCTGAAACGATTTGCTTCTGTTGTACATAATCCCTGCTGTGAGACATCATCATTAAAATCTTGTTCCATCACCCTCATCATCATTATACTGCTCCCTCTAGTTTTACACCATCACTGAAGAAAAGATACTCTGTACATCACTGAACAATAGATCTTGGAAGGTTGGCTTGCAACCCTTTTTTTGTTCATAAATTTTTAATTAATTTCTAAAGCTTTATTCTGTGTACGTGGGCATATAATTGTAGCAAATCAATTTAAATGAACTATTTATTATTTCATTCTCATGGTTTAGTTGATTACTGAGAATTTGTTTGTGAACCTGATATGAGGTTACAGATGTGTACGGTCCCGCAATGCCTTGCTGTGTTTGAGGAATAATCTGGTTTCCCATCATTCCCAGGTTTCCATGCTGGTTAGAAACGACACTCGGATATCCTGATAAAGAAAAAAAAAGAAATTAGTAGCAAAGACAGAAATTCATTACAAAGAGACACAGAGCCATATTTCATCCAGAACCATGGATCTAGATCTGGCCAGAGCCGATGTGAGCAGCAGGAAAAGAGACCGGTTCACTGTGAGACCAGCTGCACCATCTCCGACAGTGTAGCGGCCCCCTCTCCGACAACCGAAGGACCCAGATGAGCATTTGCAGCTTTGAGATCATACTCAACCACAAAACAAAGATTCACGATTCCAGCTCAAATGGATTAAATCCTATTTAAAGTTTAACCAAAATTATATGGCAACCAAGAAAGAATGTCCCAGATTAAACATGTCCCAGATTTTTTATTTCCATCATTAAAATAAAGGCTTTATTTTTCAAATCTAAATATAGTTTTCAATATATATATATAGTTGTTAGAAAGTATAAATATACAGTAACCAAAAACATACACACAGATGATTTAGTAATCGCCTTAGGTTGTGTTACCTGTCTGTGAGTTATAAACGGGTGCTGTGTACGGCTGAGAGACACTGGGACACTGAACGGGGAAACTGTAGACGGACACCTGAGAGAGGAACCCAGTTGCATTTACTTTACTTAATTTGTCTGAGAATTTAATACAAAGATGAAATTTAAAAAATGATTTAAAAACTGTAAAAAGAGACCTTGATTTTCCTTCAAAACATCAAGGCGTAACTTGATAATAAGTTGTGTTTAAGATGACTTACCTGCTGGCTGGTCTGCTGGCTCTGGGGGGGTGGAGCCACAGTTACTCCTGGGTTCATGTAGCTCTCTGATTGGTGGGACGGAGCGTAACTGTGCGGAGCATATGTGTGAGTTGGTGGAGCTCCTTGAATGTAGAATGAGCTCATTTCTGGAAGATCCGCAGATGACTGGTGGCTCAATGTCATGTGACCAAACTTAGCACTCATGTCTTCCCTCTAAGAATGAGAAATAAAATTCAAAACTAATGTTCAAAATATATAGTTCAGTAAACAAACAATGTTCAGGCCACGTTTGCCCTTTTAAGCAAACAAGGTAAATTGTTCATGCATTAGTGACACTGTGTTTAAGTGGCTTTTCCAGAGATTATGTTTGACTTTGCATGGTACGCCTCATGTTTCTTGAGATAGCCAATAAATGAAGATTTCTAAGACCTTGGTAAATTTACAATATAGTTTTTACACCAAATTCATTTTTTCAGACGTAGGGGTTTACAATGAGTGACCAATGCCCTTAAAATTGCCTTTTCTGACACGCTATGGTGAAAGCTCTACTTTCAGATGCAAAAAATCTCTTCTTTGGTTTGGAATCTACTGTTACTATTGAAATAGAAGTGTTGACAGTCCAACCACTTCAAACTACCAGACTGACATCCAGTATGTCGTTATTGAATTCCAGTAGACTTTGTTTCTGCAATTTCAGCCCCAAAATCAACATCGAGGCAGTCATGGCCACGATTTTGGTCTTGACACTTTCTGGTCCCAGACATGTTTTGGTCCAGCCTTAGCATGTCTTGGTGTTGATGCTCTCCAGTCACTGATATTGTCTAGGTATTCATGCCCTTAGGTCTTGGATTTCTCTTGTCCTCGCCTTAGCACTTCTTGGCCTCAACACTCTCCAGGTTTGGCCATGTCTTGCCTCGCATGTCTTGGTGTCAATTCTCTATGGCCTTTCCTGTGTCTTAGTCTGGTCTAATCATGTCATGGTTTTGGTTGACTCTCTCTTGTCTTAAAATTGTCATGGTCTCTGTACTCTGTACACTTTAATTGCATCTTAGTCTATCCATACAATGTACTGGTCTTGGTCTCGACACTCCCCAGTCTCAGCCGTGTCTTGGTATCGATGCCCTCGGGCCTCGACTGTGTCTTGTCTTAACCATAGCGTGTTTTTGTCTTGGTTTTTGAGTCTTGCCTTCCACTTCTTTTTCTTGATCTCAATACTCTCGGGCCATGACTGTATCTTAGTTTATTCTTAGCATATCCTGGTCTTGATTTTGGTCTTGACACTCTCTGGTCTCAGATGGGTTTTGATCTTGCCTTAAAATGTCTTGATCTGGATACTCTTCAGTTGCTGCTTTGTCTTGGTCTCGATAGCCTCAGGTCTTCGGTGTGTCTTGCCTTTGTATGTCTTTGATACTCTCCGGCCTTTGCTGTCTAGCCTTAGCATGTCTTGGTTTTGATACTCTCTTGGTCTCGATACTCCCTGGCTTTGGTTTCATCTTAGTCTATCCTTAACATGTCCTGCTCTCTGGTCTAGCCTTAGCAGTCTTGGCCATGTCTGAGCCTTTCCTTTGCACATCTTTGTCTTGGTCTTGATACTTTCCTGGCTGTGTCTTAGTCTAGCCTTAGCATGTCCTGGTCTTGGTAATTGCTGGTGTCAACAGTGTCTTGCTCACCATACTCTCGGATCCCAAAAGTGTCCTAAATTCTCTCCTGTCGCCATCATGTTTGTTCTGCATTAGCATGTGTTTGCATTGAAACTCCTATGTCACAGTCTCTGTCTGGGAGTTTATGATTACAGCACTAAACTGCACTTTTGAACGATTTAAGATTTACATTCGACACTATTTACCGGACCACTGGTTATTTCATAAAGTGTTTTAAAACAGTGCATTGTACAATATTAAACCTGATTATTGACGATGACTTACACTCTGCTCCATGGGGAGTTGCTGGGATGTGTTTAGCTGCTGAGGTGGAAGATAAGTCACTGAAGAATACTGAACCTATATCAGAGGACATTAAGTCACAAACATCGGAACTACCTGTAAACATTCTCAGGAATGAGTAAACCATTGATTCATTATCCAAACAAGACTTTTGGATAAAAAAAAATATTCATACACACCTGTGGAACACCATGGCTCACCATTGGCTGCTGAGCTGGAGGGGGTGGAGCTTGTGGCGGAACTGTATTTAACGGGTTACTCTGCTTCTGATTGACAGGTGGGTTGTACACTGCAGGAGTTCCATCAGGGTTAAGAAACGGCTGCCCTAGAAGCCAAACGAGCAACAGTTGCTTCTTCACCCGGCTTTAAGTCAACAAACAAAACTTTAAGTCGTTTTAGCGGGTCTGTACCTGTGTGTGGGTTCAGCAAGATGCTGCCAGGGGGTATGGAGGACTCTGCAGGGACAATGATGAAAGCCGGACTGTTGCTGCTGTTAGTGGGTTGAGTGTAGGGCAGAGCAGCAGACTCCGACACTGCTGGATCCATCAGAAAAAACGTTATGCAGTATCATGGGAAACCAAGTCACTTGGATTTGTGCCACACTTTTGAAACATCAAGAAATGTTTAATGCTTAATTCCACCTTGCTCTTTTAAACTCACCTGGTTGGAGTTTCACACCCGCATCGCATCGAGTGTGTGCAGGTTTGCAGCTCCAGCCTGGGCTGTCTGAGTCTGTGCTGCTCCAGGGTCGGGGGTCACCCCAGTGGGAGTCCAACTCAAAACTGCTGTGTCTGCTGCCAGAGAGTCGACCTGAACCATCTCGGTCACCCCTGAGGAATCACAACTAACCCATGAGTGATATGTGGAGCAGCAGTTCTACTACTGTAGCTTTGACTGTTTAATGGTTCCCAGTTCATAGAAATGTGACATTCCAGAGGTCAGCAAGACACAAGACTCTCATATATACAGAATGAGGTGCAACAAGACATCGGAATGGATAGGATTTCATCTTGGAAATGCATTATTCAAGAATAATCAATAGTGGGAACTATCCAGGAACCGGCTTCCATCAGTTTCACTTCCACATTGCATTCTTCAAAACTATTTCTTTTGTTTCAACAGTAAAAAGAACTCTCAACATGTTTGGAACCCATGGAATGACTTGAGATTATTTTGGGGGGTGTTAAAATTCTCACAAAAGGTGGCTTTTGCAGCATGGATTGATCTGTGAGATTTTTTAATATAACTTCTGCACCTCAACTTAAAGTACAAGATATTTGGTAAAATATGGATCATTGAGAGATGTTGAAAATGACATCAGTTCCACGTGATCCTTACATGCATTTTCCCCAACTCACACATAAAACATTAGGGATTTGGGGCAATATCACACATGGAATGTCTATAATCTAACTCAAGTATGTGTCTTCACACAGTTTAAAAGGCCCATTTTTAGAGATTGTGGATGAGGCTCATTTCTCACCTGAAGAGCTGTCGTTTCCTCTGGGTCTCAGTCAGAAAGCCGCTCTCGTCTGGGCCTCTGTAGACACAAATATATAACATTTAAAGAAGCTTTAAAAGCTTTTAAATACATGATATTGGAAAAAATACAAAGCAAAGCTGCTTTCTAAAGGCTTACAGACATTATAAAATATACCTTTCCTAAAAGAAACACATTTTATCATATGAATAAATATTGTTATCCCAGATTTAACAAAATAAATCAAAACCTATTTACATTCATAAAGTACTATTTTATTTATTAAATGTACCCCAACAATTAATTCATACATGTCAATTAAAACATTAATTAATGCATTAATTGTATAATAACATCCAAATGTTTATATTCATAAAATATCACACTGATATACGATATATTTTATTTTTTAAAGAGAGTTTAAACTATAAACAATTAAATCAAATTGTAAACAAATTTGTACAAAAAATTGTATGAATGAATAAAATCCAATAAAACATAATGTATTCATTTAAAAATAATGACAACCGTTCAGTAAAGAAGAATAATGAAAATAGTAGAGTAATATAAAATAATATTCACCTGGTCTCAATGTAAACACTCTGCGCAAGGCAAGAAGACTAAAAAATAAAAGAGCACAAAATGAGTTTCCTCCACCTCCTCCCTCTCAGCTCGTCTTGACTGTGTTTGCTACCTCCTGAGTGAAGATTCGCTCCCGGACCCTCTGATACTCCTCCTCCCGTTCCTCTATAGATCTGCTCCTCATTTGCTCTTTGAGCGAAGGAACCCTGAGCTAAAAAAATCAAAAACCTGTTCATTATTTTTCTTTAAATTTCATTTATAAAAGTGAACACAAACAATTTATTTAAATCAAACATACACTTCCTGCCTAAACGCTCCACTAATCATAGACTTTCATTTGTGTACAGTTAGCTCTATATACCAGGAAGCTCTCATGTTTATAGGACCGACTCTTCATTTGAATAACGTAGAAAATTAAATAAAAACACACCTGACCATCTTCCTTCTCCTGACTGGTGTCCCTCCTCAATATCGATCTTCTTTCTTCAGGTTTTTCTTCTTGAACATGTTCACCAAACCGCTGCTCAGGTCTGGACATTATATAATATTTGTATTTTTATTTATTTGTTTCTGTTCTTGGATTAAACATGAATGAAATACACTTTTGTTTACACCAAAAAGTAGGTGAAACGAATAATTTTCTGGAAAAATGTATGTAGATGCCCTAGTGACTTTTATCAAAAAGGAAAGTCAGTTTTTGAACCTACAACCTTAGTGTTTCTCCACGAAACAAAGCTACCATCAAGCTTACAGATAGATATACATACATCCTGGAGTTGGGGGTTTTATTGATGATTACAGCTTTTCCGCTGTGATCCACATTGTGCTCGAGACCAAAATAAGCTGCGACACGGTGGACAAGCATCCTGTGATACGAGGACATCTGAGGAAACTTCTTATAGGAGCTGCACAGCGAGAGGTAACACACAAACACATAGAAATAAACAATGTTTTTACACTTACTGTGATCATTTGGTACATAAGTACCAAACAAGTGCAAACCCTTATGATTTTACATTTTCATTTTAAAAAGATGGCCAAAAGTTTCCAAGACTATCTGCAAAGTTTAATTATAACTACAGTATTATATACTGAACGGAACAATTGCAATTTCTTGCCAACCTTTCAAAGTGTTGGGTAAGAGCAAACGAACTAGTGGAAGTACAATTAAATATAATTTGATGTGTGTTATTTCTTTTCTTTTCTATTTTTTTTTCTTTCAGTTTCTGTGTAAAACGCAACCTTCATGTTATTATAATTACCTGTTGTCTGTCATGAAGTCCGTCATGTCTTGCTCAAGTTTTAGGAGCATCAGCCGGTCCCTGTAATCCAGCAAGAGACACGTTTATCATAAAAGAAAGAGGGAGAATGAAGGGATGCAGTAAAGCTTTCCTCACCTGGGACTGCTCTTCAGTGTAGTGATTAAAAACTCTTCCAGATCGATGCCGGTGGAGTCTGTGTACTCCAGACTGGGTTCTGAAGAGTCATGAACAACATTTACATTTCAGAGCTTGTGTTGAACACAAATGCCACAGTTAGGAATTAACTCCTGCATTTAGGCTTTTCTAAATACACACTTGGTAAAATACCTTTGGACAAACTTGGCTTTTTAGCCACAATACTCTTCTCCTCTTCCTCCTCGTTGCACTCGGGACCGTCGCCATGGATACTGGTTATATTTGTCTTGCTCTCTTTTTCCTGAGGACAGGCAGAACAGTTCCTTCACAAATCATAGCTCTCAATACAAAGATTGCATCTCCCTTTTAAAAGGACTTCATACATTTTACACCTAAAAGCTTGTTTGTGAAAGGTTTCTGTTCCCTTTTACAGAAAAAGACTGGACAGGTGTGACACAGTTGCTCCGCCAACAACCATGTTATCTACAGGTTTCCAAGCAGTCCTTTTAAGAGCTTTTTAACACTCTGCTGAATGAAATTTAAAGACCAAATAATGCATTTGACAAATAGGTGGAAGGATACTAATGGATCGATCTTCTCAAATTCCAATCCATTGTTAGAAGCAAGCAAATATAAGTAGATCAATTTACTTAATAATGAAAAAATGTCATTGCCACTTACTTGCCTGTGTTTTCTGTTTATTTTAGATATCTTTAAAATTTCTGGAAACCCTAGCCTTCCCTCTCAAACAAGGCAAAACAAAGGAGGGAATCTTGCTACTTAGCATCGATGGAGACTCCAGCTTTTCCTTAGCACTAGAACTTCTGGATTTATTCGTTTTAGTGCTTCAATGAGCCAGAGTAGCTTTAAAAGATGCCTTGTGAACATGCTGAAACCCTCACAGTTGACCAAATGATTTGTAAAGTCAATGTTTTGGCCACCAGCATCAGTTTCCTGCTGCAAAGAACCTGAGAGTGACAGTGCTTTGGGGGGGCAGAGGGACCCTACGGCCGGGTGCTTTTTTTATTTTAACATTGTGAAATCTATTGATTTGCATTAGTATTTTGAAGACTTAAGACTTTATATCAAAGGTTTTTTTTATTTATTTTATTATTAAGTTGGTATGTTCTCTCGAAAGAGAAGAGTTGTTAGTTAGTTTTTAGCTTTCCGGATTGGGACTGCAAAAGAATTCCACCATTCAGGAACTGTGAATGAGAAGGTTGTGGATGTTCTCACCTTCATGCTCTCATCAGTGGAGGCAGACTCGTCACACACAGCCGTGCTTCGAATTAACTTTCCTTTGGCCTGGAACACACAGAAGCACAGAGTCATTTCTTTCTCATATCAACATCACATCTGAATACAACTAGTACACTCACTTTGTCATGTTTCATTTCATTTCTTTAGATTTTCTTGTTTTTTTTGTGTATATTTTCTCTATTTTAATGCACCATTTTGCATCGTTAGCTCTGTTGACACATTTTATTCATTCAGAAATGGAATGTAGATAAGCTAGCTTCCAACAAACAAAGCTTTACAAAATAAATCACAACATCTAGTAGTACGGTCTTAGAAAGACAGATAAGATCTGCTAAATGTAAAAATTTAAATGTAATGTATTTTTGAGCCTGACACATCAAATAAAAATAGCTTATAATTCGCAAACTCCGCAGTGAAAAAGCGTCCCATCATCCAAGATTCCAAGAGAGATGCTTGTTTCTGAGAGGCAGCACAACAAACCATTGCTCCGGTTGTAAAAAAGCATTCAGACTTTATGTTGAAATTGAAGCTGTTTTCCATCAACGCAGAGTTACTGGAGATACTGGATTTCATTGGTTCATCTTCACAGGGTGAAAAGAGCAAAGAGGCTATTCTGAAAATGTTTAGATCTGCACCCTTCTGTCTGCGAGCTCTGATGTGATTCCCATCATGGAGTTGGGTAACTTTGCACCATCACGGGAGTGAATGCAATGTTTACTAATGCTATTTTGACTGAGGCATTTAAGCGTGGAGAAAGAAGCAGTGAGGAGAGAAAATGATTGAAAAAGCAATATTCAGCTGAGCACATCCACACATCAATCTTACATAAACACCTCACAAGACGGAGAGGCAAACAAAGCCATTAGATTCAACTGCAGACCTACCTTCAGTTTCTTTTTTTGCCGACCCTGGCTCTCTTCTGGCTTCTGTTGCTTAAAGGGGGAAAATCAAACCAGTTAAGATGTTAAAACATTGCAAGGTGTGCTGTCATTTAAGGGAAATGCAGTTGGACAACTGTACAAGAATCAATTATTGCTCATTGCAGCATAAAGAGCAGAATATGAATGTTGAATCATCCAAAAAACAGCTGCTTGACAAATATGTTACACAGCACACAATACAATTGGACACAGTTTAAGGCTTTTCAAATTGTTGACAGGAAGGACCGAAGTCACCTGGGGCATTAAAGAGAAATGGCATTAAAAACACTAAATATTGCTCCACAACACCTTATTAATAGAGCGCGGAAATCTTAAACTAGGTGTTTGAGTTTTACTGTCCAGCATATGTAAGTCTAGACAGGTCCAAGCACATTACAGCTAAGGCATCAACAAAGAAACACAAAAAGAGAAACAAAAACATCTATATCAGGGGTCACCCACGAGTCACCCGAAGGCTTGTTCAAAAGATAGCCACTTCCCAGTGAGCTACGTAAATTCTTTTCTTGCTAATCTTTTTAAATGACACTTGCATTGGCGTGAAATTGAAAAGGACCGTATTAAAATTAAAAACGTCCATATTAGATTAGAGCTAGCTGGTCTCCATGGAAACCGACGAAGGATTCCCGATGGGCCACTCTGCCCTGATCATATATTGAGCCGATATTGAGCAGCTGATTTCCCTGCTTTGTTTTCTTCTGTAAGAAATAATGTGTTGTCTTCAACACACTAGCTATAACTACATCTGAAACAGAGCATTACAAACTATTATTTTCTGTCATGCCGGGAGTTTCTCAGTTCGAGGTGTAGCCGGAGCTCCAGATGCTCAGAGGAATGAATGCTAGCTTTAAAACAAGAAAGTTCATGGTTTAGTCACGTGCTTCTCTTAATTTAGCAGCAGCTATTTGCAACTGAAACCATTCAAAGTTTACTTGGACTTATTTCTCATAATAAATCTTTAAAATTACAACTTCTCCCAAAATTCAGAGAATGAGGGAGAGCAATTATATAAAGTGGCAATTCCAAGGTAGAACACAATTTTTCGTTTATAATTTTCTATGCCTAAAAACTACAGTTAGATTTTTTTTTAGAACATAGAAATACCCCCCGACCTGACCCCCGTTATCCAGTAACGTAAAGTAGTCATAGTGGCACAACATATTGCAATACAAAATTGTCACAATACGCATCGTGGAGCTACTGGGAGACATCGTCTAGGAGCTTGTCTTCCTGTTTTATGTAAAATTTACTATGAGACAAAGCTTTTCAATTTTTTTGTTTTAATTACACTATTATTTTAATTGTTTCATAGCTTTGTCCTGAATGTCAATTATCATTTAGCCCAACTTTAGCCCATACCTTTACTTTTGCTTGGCCGGAATGAATCAAGGTACATGTTTGGACCAAGTCTTTACCAAATAAAGGCCACACACTGGCTTTTTATTTGCCAAGTGTTAGCCTAATAACCGATACTCTGTGATTTAAGTTGGCCGGGACGCAACAGAATTCAAGATCATCACTTATAAAAATAGCTCTTAAAAGTACCAACACTTCTCTGACCATTGTAGTCCACTTAAAGCTCTGCCCATACTTACCGACAAATGATCTCTGGCACAAGTTTCCACTAAAAACAGGCCCACCTCTGTCCAGACTTGGGCCAACCTTAGCCCACATAACGTGTCAAAAATGACTCTTTAGAGTACCATCACATCTCCGATCCTTGAGAATGTCTCTGCATTTAATGTTCCAACCTACAAGAAAGAGAGTACCACCACTTCTTATAGTGCACTTAAAGCACTACAAATGATCTTCTGTGCCACACTAAAAACAACACCATCAGACTTGGGCCAAGCCTTGTCAACATACCATTTGAAAAGATAAATGCCAAATTTCTTTGTTAACTACGGTTTGCTGCGATGGACTGACAACATGTCCAGAGTGTACCCCGGCTTCTTGCCCGATGTGCGCTAGAGATAAGCACCAGCAGTCCCAAGTGACCCCGAAAGGGATAAAGTAGAATGAATGAAGTTTGTCCCCATTGTTGTAAAGAGTAGGCCTAAACATCAGGTTTTATATCTCTGGGTGAAATGTCTAAAGATTCGCCCACCATTTACTTTTTCTCGCTGATTCCTGCTACTAAAGGGTAACTAAATTTTGGTTGCCTTCTATAAAAGTTACTTAAAAACTTGTATAACCCACACTACATTTTGTAAAACACAATTAGTAAACACTGTACAGACTATAGATTTAACAGTTTAACGTCAACAATTCTTGCCTTGGGTAACCTCGCAAAATTATTTGACCGTACATATTTTGTGCTAAAGCAATGACAAAATACATAAATTACTTAAGGTGATGATAACGTGGCCTGTGGAAAAACCTTCCCATTTATCTCGTCAGCTTCACCAAGGCTCAAAAACAAAATAGGATGGTAATTGAGAAAGTAATTGAGAGTTGATATTTATTTTTTGTCTAACTGTTTCATTGTTAAGGAGCAGTTTATGATGCTGATTCGGTAGCAAGCACTATGCGTCACATTCCAGAGTTGGCACAGGTTATATTTGGCGCGTCTGTTTGTGCAGATCAGTCCTGTCAGCGACGCGCATGCGCAGCAGATGCACGCACCCAGACTCACGCACGCACGCACGCAGGCGGAGGCAGCAGCTGTGCTTTCTAAAAACACCCGAATCACGCTCGATGTTCTTCAATGACCCCAGACAATCACGACATATTCCCAGATAACGTATAATACCTATACTTTACGGCAAAATCTGGCTCAGAGGAAGCCGTTTGTATAGCTTCGACATAATGAACTGCTGTCAGCACCTGAACGAATCAGGAAGGTTTGTTTTACCGTCAGATGCCCTAGAGGTGTGAAATTAGGTATTTAAACTCTTCAAGCCAGACTTCACACAAAATAGACACAATGCACTTTCCTCCCGCATTGATTCGTGGGTTAAGTTTCGTATTTTTTGGGACGAATGGTTAAAATAATACTGTATTAATTGGCTTTAGCATCACTGTAAAGTACTTCTCTTGTTCTTATTCTTCATAATAAAATGCTTAATTCCAGGTTGAATGGTGAACTATCCTTTTAAAATAATATACTGTGTATATCTACACATGTTTTACTTTTTAATAATAAAGTTACAGAAACAGAAAAGTTCAGTTGTCTTCTGGAAGAATTCCTATTACATTTGATGCAAACCCCGAACCATTTCCACGCTCCAGGAGCCAGATATCAAAGCAAACATCATTACAATCACTAAGAGGTGTCCAAACATCTTGAGAACTTCAATGCAAGCGGTTCACAATGTTCTTCTAGAGGTACATTTCTTACATTTGACTCGGAACAGGAGACAAGAGCACACGCGTTCCACATAGAATCCTTCACCCCAAAAACGAGAGACCCCAAACTTTGCTTACCGAAGAGGTGGAGAGGCTGTGGTTCAAAAACGAGCTCTGGAGCCTGCGGTGAGCTCGAGCTGCTCGAACATCTTCTGTTTGTGACAGGAGCCGAGCGCGTGCACATTCACGCTTTCAACACTCAATTAAATAGACATGCACGCGCGCGCGCGTTCCCGAGCCTGGCACTTACGCAGCTGCGCGCTCCCGGGTACAGGAGTAGTACCCCAGACACGACTTTTTTCATTTCAGAACATTTAGATCTGCTACTGGACAGAAACTGCAGATAGCAGGATATGAACCTAACAGAGTACTCTTTATAAATAGATTTAAAACATATTTGCATAAGCGCTGTACGCCACAGAAGAATAAAAACCAAGGGTAACAGCACAATTATCTATTTATTATTTTATTACAACCGTAAAAATAACATTTCACACTCAGAGACTGTACATAAGTACATTAACTTTATTCATATTACCGTGACCAAACGTTCACTGCACTTCAATGTTTATTGTTTGAATGGAAGTAGCAATTTTTATGCACTTTTGACCTGAAACGTCAAGCATTTGGCTGCGTTTGATGCGTAATAACGTTGGAGATTACGTGAGGATTAACAGTGTTTTCAATGCTGAGAAATACAGATACTTATCCATCATGCAGCACCATCACGGAGGCGAACAATTGGCCACAAATGCATTTTGCAGCAGGACTGTGACCTCAAACTCACAGCCAGTCATTAAAAACTATTTTCAGATTAACAAGATCTACTGGGCGTGATGGCATGGCTCCCGCAGATCTATGATCTCAACATTCTCGAGTGTGTCTTGGATTACACGAAGAGACAGAAGGATGTGCGACAGCTAGATCCACAGAAGATCTAGTTAGTTCACCATGATGTTTGTAACAACATGCCAGCCAAGTTTACTTCAAAAACAGCCTTTTGTTCAGTGCTCAAAAAAACCCTTCAATTTTTATAAATACAAAAGAGTATTTATAAAGATTTTGTATTAATATTCATTTAGAGCCAGAGGCTAAGTTGTTTGACACTCTATTAGAGATAACATGCAGAAGCAGCCAAAGTGAAGCCACCCAACGCTGCGGCAAGCACCTGTGAGATGAAAAGATTATGACACATAAAACAAACACATACTGGTGCATCTACCGCAACCAGACTGCACAGCTGTAGTGGATAGACGTTCATTCTGCCAGACGGCTTTCTAACGTTTCTCAGAATCAGATAAATGCACTTCTGTAGACTCCCAGTAAAATATCTTACAAAACAGTGCTAAATAGAATGGTAATGGTGTAACTGCATTGATACATTCTAATATGAATCATTTTTTTTGCTTTCAATCTTTAAAATTTACTATATAATGATGACATTATTTTCATTGTGAAAATAAAGAAAATAAGCTATACATTTTAAGAAATAAAGCTTGAAAATGCACCTTTGTTTTTACAAATACACAATCTATATAAAAACCTATTGAGTGTCGAGCGGTTCTTAAAATCTATTAAATATAGGGTGAAAATATCAGTCGATTCAAAGACACTTTTGTTTGCTTGCAACCTAATCACGCGTCGATATGCAAATATATTCATCCATATGTCTGAAGGCTTCAAGAAACACTTAAACACAGTTGTCTTCACCCCTTTCGCTCCATCTGCTGATGTTTTTACATCTTTTAATCAGCAGCAGTTTTTTTTTCCTCCTGGGAAAAGGGGTTGAAAAGCAAAGGATAAATTTCACAAGTTGAGATTTACAGAAGACCGTCTCTGAAAGCACAAAATGTCACAAAACCTGAATCAGACAAACACCAGCAGCAGGGGAAGAACCAGAGCTAATTTGTGACGGTGTTGGCAGCACAACTTGTACACAAACTAACTTGTGAAATAAAACAAACAAATGTAATATAAGACCAAAATCAATGTGCTATACTCACCGGCCACTTTATTAGGTACACCTTACCACTACTGGGTTGAACCCCTTTTTGCCTTCTGATATGCCTCAATCATTTGTGGCATTCAACAAGGTACTGGAAACATTTTTTCTGAGAGTTTGGTCCATACTAACATGACAGCATCGTGCAATTGCCACTGATTTGGTGGCTACACATCCATGATGCGAACCTCCCATCACAACACATCATAAAGGAGCTCTATTGAATTGAAATCTGGTGACTGTGCACTAATTGTCATGTTGAGGAAACCAGTCTGAGATGATTTGCGCTTTATGACATGGCAGGTTATCCTGCTGGAAGCATCATCGCAGATGGGTGCACTGTGGTCAGGAATGGATGGATATGGTGATCCTGTACGACTTGTAGCCTCAATTTCCTGATCTTAGTTGACAGGAGTGGAACCTGGTGTGGTCTACTGCTATAGCACATCCCCCTAAATGTTCAACGTGTTTTTAGACCATTCTCTGTAAACCTCTGTTGTGCATGAAAATCCCAGTCGATCAGCAATATTCATTCATTCATTTTCCAACCGGCTTATTCTCGTTTTTGGGGTCATGAGGGTCTGCCGGTGCCTATTTCCAGTACACATTGGCCAGAGGTGGGGGTACACCTTTGAATTGCAGCAGACCATTTCTACATGTTTAAAGGCATTGAGTTGCTACCATCTGATTGGCTGATATGAGATTTGTGTTAACGAGCAGTTTTACAGGTGTACCTAATAAAGTGGCCAGTACGTGCATAACAATAACTAAACAAAAATAAAAAAAAACTTTAAATGAAAATGCACAAAAGGCCAAAAATGGTTAAATATCATATCGAAGACTGAAAAGAGGCAAACTGAGACTACTACTACAAGGAAAATCCACCAAAGGAAAAGAAAGTTGAGCCTTTTTTTTGAAAATGTTGGATCCCTCACATTTAGCACTGATCCACCAAAGAAAGTATTTAAGTTTCATTGTTCAAAACGTTAAAATACTTCAAAGCATCTTCTTTTTAAGACACGTATTCCAACACAAAACACATTTAAAGTGAGCTTCCCCAATCCCAACTCATCAGACCATCTTGACTTAAATAAAAGATTGAGAAAATGCTGACAAGTCTGTCAATTGTCCTTCAAAACCAATATGAGCCAAAATCTCAGAGGAACACTTCCAATTGCTCGTAAAATCAATGGCATCAAACATTCATGCAGATCTATCTAAGGTCAAAAGTGTACCTAATTAACTGGCCGGAGACTCTTTCTTTTGCACTACATAAACAGACGCTTAAATAAGTCGCCCACACTAAGTGCACAGGAATCTCTGGCTCGTCTCCTGAGGATGAGATGTCCTGACACAAACACACACCTGCTGCGAGGCCCGGGGCGACACACACTTGTTCATAGTGTCTTAGGATGTCTGGCTTTCACAACGAGCTCAATCAATGGCCCGGATCCTCAAAGCATTCCCAGTCACTTCCCCTAAACAGAGGACACTCACACACTCTCATCTTTCTCTAATCATACTTTCACTTGCGTCATCAGAGACCAGTTCATCTCCACCATGCAGCCCATTCTGAACACGCTGATATTTATACACCGGTCCCCACACACAGCTGTCCTGCTCAATAAATCCCTCGTCGAGGACACAGAGCATTTCTCTGACGGTAAACACTGGTGGGCTGGACTTCACACCTGCTCTCATCAGCGTTTGCCTGATTGGTTGAGGTCACAGAGTTTGGGAAATGAGAGATTAACAGGAAACCAGCTTTCAGCAGATTGGTCATGAGGATAATGAAGAGACGAGGATCCTGTGATCAATGGCTGGTTAAACAAATGTGGTTTAAATGGTGATGATGGGGATCAGAGTTGGATTCTGACATCGCTTTTCTTTACTCGTTTCATCCTGGTGAGGGTCATGTGCTTCTGCTGGTGGGATACAGATTATCACAGCACTAACCTCTTTTTTTTTTAAGATGTATTTTTGCAACAATAGCTCTTTTTATTGATTTATATGAGGAGAGAGATGTGAAGCGATGTGGGGGAGAGAGATTGGGGAGGGTTGGGAAAGACAAAGGTTTGGGACTCTCAAACGTTCACTATACCACTGGACCAGACACATTCACTTCTAATGGAAGGTTTGAGTCTTCCATTCACCAAACCATGTTTGGGGTTGTGGGGAAAACTTCGACATAATCTGTGTGACTTACAAATATCACCCAGGGTAGCCCAGTGTCTCAAAATGATGCCATCATGCTGCCTAAAACCAGGGTTATAATCTTAAATATTTTTGGCATGATGCATTACATTAAGGTGAGCAAGACTACCAAATAAAAGGTGTATTTTTAGAATATTTACTGCATTATTTGTATATTAAAAATGTATTTTTCTTGTGCATAAGTACAAAGTATAACAGAATTTCATAACATGCCGTCAAAATCTGAAAAAAAAGCAAAAAAACTTCTAATTTAAGCATTTCTTTTGATTATTGTAAATTTTTGTAAAAGCAAGACTAGGTCGAATTAGCTTTAAAATTAAAAGCAGCATGTAAAAAAGCTCTTTAAAATAAATCTTTTCACTGCATTTCAGTGTTTGATCCAAAACGTTACAGAAAATTTTTAATCATCTTGCTTTCATTTTCAATTAATTTATAATTGTTTAGCTTAAATTTCACAATTGGGGAAGATTTTAGATTGCACAAATGAACCAATTGATAATTGCAAAAAAAGGAACAAAAAACATTTAAAAGTGATTTTAACACATACTTAAGAGATTGTGCTCGTTGCATGAAAACTTTTTAAATAAAAACTGAACGCTCATCACTTACAGTACATTCAGGTTTATTATTCACTTTTGTAAATGAGTCATAGCAGTGATAACTTATCTAGAAACTCTAACCAAGCTCTCTAGTCTCAAGCACTGGATCATAACTGTTGGGTATTTGTGGAAGGGGCTTGAAAGCTCGTCAGACATGCAGCAGCTGAGAAGACACACCAGCGGTGGGATTAATGACATTATATAATGCACACACAAGGCTTTTAGAGGCTCATTTACAACTCAAGGAGGTTTAGACTAGAGTTAAAGGTGCGGCACAACACACCTACACGGTGTGCTTTGATGGAAACGAGGTGATTAAAATACAACCTGTACAAATGACGATGCGCAGCGATGTTGCGCATCAATGGAAGTTTGTGTTACAGTATGAACGAAAGAAATCTTACATAATCACATTCATCCATCCACAATTTCTCTTCCATCCGTATCCATGGAGACAGTGGGTTCAGAACAGCTCTCACAAGACAAAAATAGCAAGGGAATAATTATCGACTAAACACACTTGAATTCATGTGCGGAGGTGCCGTTCATCGGCTCAGCGGCTGAGTTTGACAGCGGATCAATGTGAAATAATTCAGAATGTTCTCTGACTAAAAGCCAAAGCTGCAAACGGCTGCAGGATGAAGAAAGAAGGGAAGCTAAAGATGCTGGCGTACAAAACAGAGAGACTTTAATCACAACACAAACCAAAACCAATTCTCTTTGTGATAAATCCATACTCTATAGAACGCTTCCTTTCCTCGAGGCCATGACAGTAGAATGGACCGAGGGAGGTGTAATGGATCGACTAGGGTTACGGTCAGACATAACGAATGCTAAAGGAACATCTTCATCATTATAATAAGAAATCAACAGCTCTGGTATTAGATTAGATGCCTGCATTCATTAGAAAAATAAGATTATATGCAGCGACAGTAAGGCGGTAAGCTGCTGGACTTTGGGTTAGTGAGAGAGACATCAAAATATAAAACAACTGCAATACCAAAAAGAGAATGCAAGAAGGAAATCTAATAAATAAAAAAAGAATTAAACAGAGAAAAGGTGAAAGAGAAAAAAACATCAAGATAGAGAAAAAAACAGAGGGAAGCAATGACAAACAAAAAAAAAAAAAGAGATGTAGAAGTGACTGACTACCAAAACATCAAAAACAGAGACAAAGATGCAGGAGAAAACACAGAGGGACAAATAAAAACAACAGAAAGACAAACAAAACTGTAAAAAGAGAGCAGAGACTGACAATCACAAAGCATACAAACAATAAGAGATGCATTGCGTAAAGCAGAAAAAAATACAAAAAAATACCCAGAAAAACACCAAGATCACTGACAAAAATAAAGGACCCAAACAAAGCAAATAGAGACAAAAAAAATACAAAGAATGAGAGTTAAAGCAAAGATGGAAACAAATACAGTGGATAATAAAATAAGAAAACAAAGTGGACCAAAAAAAGAAATTATGGGGACTATGACGTATACAGATACATGGAAAAAAAAAGAAAAAAAAAAGATTTTTTGATTTTTATTTTATGGCTGATCAAGAAATAAATGCATAAAGCACTGCTGAATGAAATAAAGAAAATAAACGAAATGGGCGGAAGAGAAAGATCAGATATGTGGAAATAAATAAAAGAATTGTGAATAGAACAGTGATCAGCACCATGTTTTCATCCATGTATAGATTGAAAAATCTTACAATAAAAAAAAGCACCACAGAGAGACATATACAAATTTTATTTGGAGGAAAAATAAAGGACAAAGCAAGCGAAACAGGCAGAAACCGTGAATAAACAGAGTTGGGCTGAAAGAACAAGACAGTTAAGAGTTTTTTTTTTGTGATTCTTAACACATGACTGAAAAATGTCCCAGTTTCAACCTATGAAATAATAAAGAACTGGAGATCACTGGGTTGAGACAATGTGTTAGATTTGTCCCTTAGAAAAGAGTGTGAGGTGAGTGCAAGAGTGTTAGATGCATTAGTTTACAGGAACCACTGGAGCTGACTCTCTACTGCTGAGGGTAATAGGGCTGCTGTGGTGGCTGTTGAGGGTAGGGGTACGGCTGCTGTGTAGGGGGAGCTCCAGGGTATCCAGTTTGCCCCTGGGCTTGATAGGGCATGTAGGGCATATTAAACTGCCCATATGTGTAGGGGTTGTACGCCATGGGCATCTGGTAATATCTGAAAGAGAAAACCAACTTATTACATTTTAACTGGGAAACTTGACAATTTTAACAATCCTGATATCGATGAGGAATTTGTACCAAAAAAACAAAACCGCTGATATATGATAGACCCTCAGACTAGTAAACATGTGCTTGTAGATGTCTTTATTTACCCTGGGTAGCCTTGATAATTTGGGTAGGGTGGTCCTTGAGCTTGTGTGGGTCCCGTGGGAGGAGCAACAGGTGGAGGATTCGAGCTGGGAGCCATTGGGGTGTTGACAGGAGCTGAAGTACTGGCTGCTTGAGGAGCAACGTTTGGAGGAGGAGGCCTTGCAGGTGGCTGTGCTTTTGCTTGAGGCTGCTGCTGGGTCAAATGTAAAAAACATATTTAATTTGATTATTTATATATATATATATTTCGATTTCAATATTAAAAATGGATTTACTATTTTGTCAACATCATAATTATATTTAAAATAACAAAAAACAACAATTTAACAATGTCCTTCAGATCAATGAAGTGAACATACAAATACAGTCCGAGGAGCAGGCGTGGGTCCCCCGGGGGCCACAGCGGGGCTGGCTGACTGATACGATGGGACAGTGAATGAAGGAGCACTGGGCTCTCGTGCAATGCTCTGCTGGAGGTCCCTGCCAAATAAGAACGGTTTTTATCATTGATCAAGTAAGTAATTCATACCACGCACGCACACACTATAACATTGATAAATGCACAGAAAAAAGTTTGATGCTCTCTGATGCTCATTTTGGTAAAAAGCGAGATAATGGATAAAAGAACTGATATTATCCTGTATGTTAAAGAATTGTCTAGTCAGGTGCCCAAAATAAAGAGAGGCTAAAAGCTCCCCATTAAGCTAAGACATTGGTTAGATGTGATCTGAAACTTTCAAACCTTGGTCATTGATTAAAAAAAAAAAAAACTTTACTGAAGAACATACTTGAGCAGTTCATCCCTCTCGGTTTTGCGGGCGAAGACAATGTCACTGCACTTATTTTGAAACTTCAGCAGGATTTCTGTCAGATCATTGTAAAACTGAAAGAAGAGAGAGACGAGAAGACAGTTGAGTTCCATGATAATATTGTGTGGAACTAATATTAGTGTGTGGGATGCTTACTTTAGTGCCCTCTTTGATATTGGAGCTGATCTCAATGTAGCTATCGTGAGCAGAGGCCAGTTTCTTCAACATCTCTTCTCTGCTATTTGCCTCAGTGTTCGACTGCTTAAGAGCTGAAAACTCTTGATGAGACTCCTGAGGTGAGAGAAAGAACAGAAATATGGTATTCTAGAATTTGCACTCTTTGGTTATGTCATAAAACATCCTGTGTGTCACTTTATAAATCAACCCCATGTCACTTTGATTTTCCTAAGCTGAAATAAGAGATGTGAAATTAGTTGCTAGGGTAAACAGTTTGGTTGCTAGGTTGTCAGTGATGTCATAAATAGGCAAGTTATTATTGTGATGAACATAAATAAACCCCCATTTCTCAATGATGTTTTATATTAAATAAATATTGTTGTATCCATACTTTATTATTGAGTCTATTTCCGTTTATTTTCATTGGCCATAATAAGTCTATGGTAATATTTAACCCCTTCTAGACCCTGGGGTTCGAATGCTTTTGCAGAGTGATTGGAATGGCATTGCACAGACCAATAACCTCCACAAGTGTAGGGAGTTTGACGTTTCAACGAGCTTCTCAGTTTGAGTTACAGTTTCACAAAATTAGACTCTATGTTCTCCACCATTTTCAGCCATTTCCCAGAATTCATTTAGTGGTAGAGGTTCTTGTCAAACATCTTTCGAATGTAATAATTAAACCATGAAATAAAAAAAAAAAACTGAGGTGGCATAGTGGGTAGCACTGCTGACTCATGGGTTGTCAGTTCCAGCAGAACCCCATAAAAAGGGGTGGAAATAAAATACCTGTTACAAGTGCTGACCAGAAGAGTCTCATCTATAAAGCTTATTAGAGTTTGGATGCTTAGTTCTTGGTAGAAACCAAATATAATTGTTTTAATATAAAAATGAACAATTGTTTCAGCGCAATAAGGGATGAGCATGATTTTCCCATCACAACATAGTAATAGTGAGGCAACCAACTTTCAGCCGTCCTCAAAATCGTTTCTCTTGCATTCAATTTGGAAAATTTAACAAGGAATTAGATAAAAAAAATTAAGACCTAAACATACTTTACCATTTAGTCACTATAAGTGCTAATTAATTTGATCATCACTGCTACTTGTGCAACAGATTCTGTAGTTATTCATCTGTGATTGTTGGTAAAGATACACTTGACCTTACTGAAATATGAGGTTAAACCTCATCGGAGGACTCTGAGTATATATCTGCACCTGTATCTGTGACAGGAGCTCCTCCTGTCGGCGTAGGTTGTGTTGAACTCGCTGTGTTTGTGAGCCATAGCAGGAGTCCAGTTCGCTACTGGTCATGACTTCCTCGTTAATGGCGCCATCTTGAGCCAGAGCGGTCAGAAACTTAGCAGTCATGTCAAAGGTCACCGACTTCACCTCTCCTTCCAGAACTTCTCGTTCCCGCTTCACCTCATCCAATTGTGCCAGCTGAGATCTCAGGACATTTACCACCTGCTCAGGCGAGAGGTAGTAGATATTGTATTAGAATTTTTGTGGAAAACTGCATTTTTTCCTGATGATTTTTAAAGTGACAGCTAAGAAGAGAACACAGACATGACTAAATACAGGACTTTCAAACCAAATGTAGCTCTTTTATCATAAAGCTTTAAATAACCAGCCTCAGACTCACACTGGTGGCCTTTGTTTGGGGTCTAGGGTTTAAAAGTTGTGAGTAAAAAGAGCATTTATCAATGATCTGATCACTGGCTCACCTCACTGCCCTGCAGAGTCTTAGCAGGGTTTGCAGACGGGATTGCAGCGCTCAACTCATTCTCTGGTTTACACAGCAAAGCAATCATCTCACAATGAGCCGAGTAACGTTCTCGTACAGTCTGATCAGCCTGCACAGCCTTGTCCAGTATATTGCGGAAATTGCTTCCCTCTGCAATAAAAGGCAAAGAGTCAATGAATACGATGAGGATTTCACTTATTCTTAAACTGGTGAAACGACAGACGCCCCAAAGACAGGAATAATACAACATCATCTAAGTAACTAAATGTGAGTGTTTACCTGCTCTGAGTGATTTATAAAGATCTCCAGATGGAGTTCTGTTCCAGCGCTGATTGAATTTGCCTCTGAGTTCATTATCCGTCGCTTCCTCATCATCTAAAATCTTCAAGGACTGAAACACACAGTAAAACGGAGTTAAGACGCAAAAACACAAAGAAATATAAAGTGTCAGAGTGCAGGTTCAAATAAAACACTACAAAATATTTGAAACAGACCAAACATGAGTTCATTACAGTAACACTTCCATAAAAATAATACATTTAAAACATTGTTTTTTTTAACCCTCACTCACATGCAAATTCAGTTTCTGAATTAAGGGTTTACAGGACATTTTACTCAATTTGGAGATATAATCAAGCTATATATTACTACAAATAGTATTGGATTTAATATAGTGCTGTTCAAATTGTGAAGGCAGATAATGTGAAATATTTTTGTTGTATTTACGCGTTTCATAAATGAAAAGAAGTTTGTATAAGACCAAGAAAAGACTTTTGTCACAGTTTATCTTAGTTTACTCTTTCTTTGGAGAAGTTTTCCATACGTTTCCTTTTGTGTTTACTTTTTTATGATCAATAAAATATAACAAATATGGCTTTTTTATTTGGGCAATATTGATAGTTCATTGCAGGAATGTTGGTTACATAAGAAAATCTGTGTTACTGTGTTTCAGTCTTTTAATTGCATAAAATTTGTACGACTAGTTAATTTTTATTTGTAATCGACTGACAGCACAAATTTAATAACAATATTCTCTATAAATTCCATCTCTCGCTCTCCAAGGAATGCAAAGTAAGAAACATTTAAACCAGTTATCCTAAATGTTTGGAATTACTAATGGTTCCTACTTTAAATCCTCAAAAAGGGCCTTTCTTTAGAGCTCGTTCTCTACGGTCTCCAACCATAAACTTCCCTTTAATAATTAACAATACAGGTTTACAAATAATAGATGGGACTTGCTCGGTTTCATGGACCCAAATGGATTAATCACCTCATCCAGGATCTCTCGATTCCTTTGCAGCAGCTCCGGAAGATCTCTGATCAGCTGTTCGATGCTCTGCAGACCTCCCTGTTGAACCACTGCTCGACTCTTCTCCAGGATGGATTGAGGAACAGCGTCCCCTGAAAGGTCCTCAAGAGCAGCTGGAAGGTTGAGCGATGCCAACACCCTAAAACAACCAACAACAATCACAAAACAAATGGGTAAATGATCATTAATATATTGAATTTAAAATAGTCCAAATTGTTCCATTGTTAATAATTTGCCCACCCACTGAGCAAAACGTGTGAAACATGCCAATTCAACCAAATTCATAACGTTCTATTTGGTATTAACTTGTCTTTACACACATTTTTGGTGCAGCCATATTTGCACAACAATGATCCGCCGGCACATTACCCATCAATATTTAGCGCTTTCTAATATAATCTACCCAGAAAGCAAAAAATAAAATTCATGTAAATGAGTAAATCTGATGCAGATCATAACCCTACAAAGAAATTGGCAGTGCACTGACCAAACACAAAGAAAAAGGAGATTAAACATAAACTATATCCTGTTCATTTACATATATGCATTTGACAGATGCTTTTATCCAATGCGACTTACATTTGAATGAAAATATTTTTTTCTGGTTTTCCCTGGGATTTGAACCCACAACCTTTGCGTTGTTAGCGCAATGCTCTACCAACTGAGCCACAGGAAAGCTGTTCACACCATTATCAAACCAAAGTCTCATATTCATATCTTCACAACAATTGAACCAAGCAGAAAGAACATTTGAATTTTATATGCCTCTAATGCTTTGCAACAAAGCTGAAGCTCCGGAAGAACAAGTTAATGGGTTATTAATGGAGTCTAAATGGACTGTTGAGACAGGACAAACACTGACCCGTTGCAGAGGTTTGTGGCCTCTCTCATGCTCCCAATCAGTCTGTTCACAGTGTCCGCTTTCCTTGAATTGGCTGCACTCACTGACTGCTGCACAGCCATTGGCACCATCTTCTCAAACAGATCTAAAAACAATATTTTGGTAAATTTTTGATCATTTAAAAAAATACTATAGTGACTGCATGAATCATACTAACCGGTGAACTTCTGGCTGAGAGGTGTCTGGACTGCAGTCGCTTTGACCAGGGAAGCTTTGCCGATGTGCTCGAGGTCTTTAACCTCAGGTACGCGGTCGTGATAAATGAAGTCATTGTCTTTCTTTGCAGCTGTGAGAGCACGGTTGATCTTATCTGAAAGATCTTTAACATTCACATACTCGTCGTATCGAGAAGCTGCCGTCTTCACCAGCTCTGTGGCGTGCTGCAATACAAAAAATACAATTGATAAGATAGAAAACAAACAAATGTATTGATAAGATAGAAAACAGGTGATTAGCGGGATTGCTACATCTGAAATTTGGCTTGATTTAGCCGTTGGTTGTGTGCTATACAGATGCTGGGTATGTTGATGCTGGAAAGGTGGTGATATCCTTAGAGGTGCTGCAGCCATGTGGTACCAGCAAAGTTTCTAAATAAATATGCTCGAATGAAACCTCAGCATCTTTTAAACTCTAAAGAGTCCAGCTTTGGGAAAGCTTGTTATCATCATAGAGACTCTTTGATCAATTTGAACTGAAAAGCTTCTGCTCTCATCCAAAATCACCAGAGTTAATGAAAATAAAGAGAACAAAAAACTAAAATGGAAAAACACTTGTTAACTGAAAAAAAGGAAAAAATAATGACAACTTAATAAAACTGAAAATAAGCATTTTTTTACCTCAGCATCCACCTTTTAAACTCTAAAGAGTCCAGCTTCTGGAAAGCTTGTTATCATCATAGAGACTCTTCGATCAATTTGAACTGAAAAGCTTCTGCTCTCATCCAAAATCACCAGAGTTAATGAAAATAAATAGAGAACAAAAAACTAAAATGGAAAAACACTTTTGTTAACTGAAAAAAAGGAAAAATAATGATAACTTTCAATGTTTTCATCTTTCAACTTTATTTTGACACCTTTTGCTTTGATGTAAAAAAAATTAACTCATATTTAAAGTAATTTTACATGAACTGGTGCCATCTACTGGCACTTGCTCTGCATCTCTTGTTTGCCATTGTCTTATGTCTTTACGTCTTTAATCTACACTTAAACTGGGCGATTGAGTCTGAGCCACGGACGCTGTCAGGGAGGCTATTCCAGAGTTTAGGGGCTAAATGTGAGAACGCTCTATCGCCTATCTGTTTATGTTAATATTATTATATCATCTGTTTATACTACATTATCTGTTCATACTACCAGATCATATGTTTATACCATAGTTTATCACACTGCTGTTGTTACCCAAATGAGGATGGGTTTCCCTTTTGAGTCCGGTTCCTCTCAAGGTTTCTTCCAAAAGGGAGTTTTCCTTGCCACAGTCGCCCCAGGCTTGCTCATCAGGGACATATACACCACTTAGTAATTAATTTCTTTTCACTTTGTTGAGTTTAAACTTGTTGGTTTACTGTAAAGCTGCTTTGAGACAATGTCTGTTGTGAAAAGCGCTATATGAATTAAACGAACTTGAACTTATGTGGATGTGTTCTCACTGCACCAAAAAACAAAATACCTGAAGTTGAAAGAAAGCAGCAGAGTCCTGTATGGGATTTCTTTTTTTAATACAAATCTAGGACGTCAAAAGCAAGTTTTTATGTTGAAAAAAAAAACCAAGTGTATTGTTTAGGGAGAGAGGAACTCCCACAAAACGCATTTACGAAGCTCACATAAGGACGTATCTACCCATGGACAATTATTTAGGAGCGCCTCCATATTTTAGTAGCTACAACATATTTCAAGATCTATAATTGACTTTTGACTAGCCACAATTTCACAAGTTGGAGGTCTATTCAGAGAGATCTCTAACTGCATTTTACTAGTGATGAATCAAATCAAAGATTTCGATGAGTTGTGGCATAAATACAACTAGACATATTTATAGATATTTAGCATTATTTGAATAGTAACAAGATATTGTTAAATATAATCTGCACTAGTCACAGGAAGCTGAGCCTTTGTGTACATGATTGACGTCATTTGTTTTGGACACAAGTCAGCAGGCTGTTATAGCACTTTTTGCACTAAAAGATAATAACCTAAAGTATTAAAATCTAAAAGTAATACTAAAAATGAAAAGCATTTTGAAGTATGACAAGTAGACATGCTTAAAACTAATGGATTTTTTTTTTTTAATCCAAACGCACTAAAACTTTATTCTGATTCAGTGGATTTCAGTACATCAGGCTTACATATTAAGTTCTAGCTCCCTTTGAGGGATAATTCGGATGTGTCCAACGCAAAACAATCGAAATCACCTGCAGTCGTGCGATCTCCTCTCCAAATTTCTTCTTCTGCTTGGCCAAGTGTGACTGGTGCAGCTCGGCGGTGGCCTGCATCATGCAGTGCTTGGCAGCCAGGACGGGCAGCACATCCTGGAAATAAAAATACTGACCAGGGAGAGGCAACCACAGCAATCACAAACGCCACAGCAACCACGAACCAACACCATGGGCAACCACAAACGAGCACAGACACACAGCAGAGGGCGCAGGAAGAGAGAACAAAACAGCAAATCAGCACGCATCCTCCAGCAAACCCAAAGCAAACCCTCACTCAACTCTCATGCAGGGCTCATTCACTGAGGAAGAGGAGACAAGCGCTTCAGGTGTGTGCGAGTGTGAGGCTGGCATTCATGTAGAAATAAGGGCTGCTCTTATCGTCAAGTGCAAGTGGTAGGGGTGTAACAAAATATATCTCAATGCAAAATCCTAGAAGTACTAGGATATATCGCCTAGGAATTTTAATTATTTGGTTGTTGGTGATGGTGTTTCTAGTCACTTCTGCAACTTCTATAAGTTGTCTTTATGTTTTATTTAATATTTACAAGTACACAATCATCCTTCAGTCACATTATAAACAAGAAACATTAACATTATCTTTTTTCTTCAACTGATAATATAAATTGTTGGTTAAAATAGCTAAATATCGTGATTGATATCGTATCTTGATCGTAATATTGAGATATGCATCATATTGTAATCAAAGTGTACTGTTACAATCCTAGTAAGTGGGGTGTTTTTTTTCTGTTTTTAAAGATTGCAAAGGCTCTAACCAGTGAGGACAGATTGACACAAACCAAACATGCTCAATGGAGAAGAAAGTACTCTTTTTCACTAAAGGGATTAATCACGTATTAATAGATCTCTTGAAGAGGGTGAGAGAGAATGGAGTCGGACGGGACAGACATCGAGCTCGGGATTCCTTCACGCATCGCCCTGTGTCTAAACTAAATGCTTGAAACTAGGCCACAGCACCACACTGATGATTTTTAATCATTTTTGGGATTAAGGTGCACCCAATAGTCCAACAAATACGGCAACTGTTACCTACATTATTGACCCCTAGTGCATTGACTCTCTCTTTTATGAGTTGTACATACCTTTGGCAGATTCTCTTTGTATTGGCATTGCTTGAAAGCGTCACCATAATAATCCGCAGCTTGATTTGCCAGTTTTGCAATGATGGCATCCTTCATTTTATCTGCGAGGCAAATAATGAAGAAATAAATTGATTATAGCTGTCCCACAAAGGTATTCACACGCCAGAAACTTCTCTAGAGACGTGCCAATCACACGTCAAGCTTATGCTGCGCTCTACCAGTACAATAAGCTTCCAGATTATGTGCAAGTTGGTGGGCTAGACATCTTGAGTGGATTATCTCACAATACCAAATGTTAAACTACACATGGACAACTTACAGCCCTTTAGTGAGGAACAGTGACTTAAATAAATGTGTATTAAAACAGACAAACCTGCGGTTGCTTTGAGAACAAAGACTTCTTGCGCCTGGCTGAGCATGATCTGGCTGAGCGTGCCCACCGTCTCAGGGGAGATGTCCATGGTGGGCTCTCGGTTCAGGGCAGAAAGAACAGTATCCTTTATATGAGCAAATGCACCGCTCGCCAGCTGGGAACAAATAAAATACCTTTTTACTTTTCGTTTGGTTGTATTTAATAAAACCAAAGCAGTTTTTGTTTAAATGGAATGCACATATAGTGCTACACATTGCACAAATTGAAACTGAAAACGTACTAAACATTCACGTTTCATTGATCATTGGTTTAATTTTAACTGAAAAAAAGTTTTTTTTCTTCAGTTGAATGAGTAGGAAACATATTTACAAATGAAATAAAATATTACATATTAAATTAACCTTTAACCTCTTAAGCCCTGAGGCCTATTTTCCGAAAATCCTATACTTTTACTTTTTAAGGCATTTCTGAGCTTTTACAAGGTCTAAACTGCAAATCTTGGTATCAAAATGAAGATAGGTTCTTGGGGAGTGGTGTGGATGAGTTAATTTGACAGTCAAGAACACTGGGTAAGAGTAATTGATGTTGGAATGGCCAAAAAATGAACTCCGCCTAAAAAAAACCCCCACATGTTTCCTCCAATATCTCCTTATTTTACTTATAACGAAGCAAATAAACACAATCAATTGTAACCACTACATGTCAAGGACATCTGTAGCAAGTTTGGTGTCCATACTACAAGAAACTAATATTCTGTACAGGTTTTGATTGAACAAAGTTCAGGCGTAATCCATGTTTGGCACAGTTTGGCACAATAATTCACAGGAATCACAGGAAGCGTTGCGTGGAGAGACGTGCTCTTACGCACGGGGAGTGTTTCCATATTTGGTGATGCTATTGCGAGCACAAAGCTACAGAAAAGAGCCAAAATGGAGTTTCCGCGAAGCTATCGACCGGACATAACAAACAGACTTTTATTGCTATGGAAATAACTTTTGTTGAAAAAACGGCAAAGGTAAGACAAGATTTAGATGCTTGCTTTGTTTTTGCTGGCGTGTTTTTCGGGGAACTTTCGGCCCCTGCTCTGTATTTGCGCCATGTAAATGAGTTGTATATCGCTGGATTCTGCTGGTTGTTAGCTTTCATTTGATGCCATGGTTTTGGTGTTTCCGTTTATATTGTGGATACATATCACACATAAACAAAAACGTGGTCATGAATTATACTCCGGACATGTTGTTGTTTATTTGCATGGCGTTCGAGCTGTGGTTCACGAATATGAAATTGAATTAGATACGTTTTTAGAGGAGTTTCCGCTGAACACAACAGTATTTAATATGTGTGGCTTATTCTCAGGGTTAGTGAGCTATGAGCGAAAATGTAACGCACAACGGGGCAAGTCCCCGGTACCGGGCACTCTCGGGCTTAAGAGGTTAATTTAAGTATCACAATAAAAATGTTAACTGAAAAAAATCATCACTAGCCATGTTTCCATCCAAAGATGCTAGTTTAAGTTATGTGCAAAACTGGAATATTGCAAAAAGTCCAAGAGAACAGAATCGATGAACTAGTGCCAGAAATAAAAAAAATGATAAGAAAAGAAAATTGCTGTGTTAGGAGACAGCTTTTTTTCATACACATAGTAACTTACTTGGATCTTAGAACACGTCGACGAAACGCAATATGAGCAGTCATGTCATCTTGCATTTGGAGCCAGAGATCGCTCTTTGGGAACGCAGTCGGCAAGACAGTCCTTTGTTTCCCCTTTGCGTTTTTTATTGCGATATTCCAAAATGCACTTAATAAGATATTTGTCAGGTTGTAAAAGGTCTGAGTGCTTATTAAATAAGGTCATTTATGTGAGTAATGAGCACAATAATAACTGCACCAAGCCATACTGGTCAACAAAGGGTTTAAAACTGCTTGAAGGAGGGAGACTGATGCTCATTTCTGAAAATTGTTAAAGACAAACTCAAACCTGGTAAAACTTGGCAGCCGTCTTCAGTCCCTCATCATTGTCCAGATTCTGCTCAGCTGCAATCTGACTGGCCAACGCACCCACGTTGAACAACACGCAGGTCTTCTCATAACCCACACTGGCCAAAGCTGAAATGGAAACAGGAAGTGCTCGTATTAGTCACAACAAAGGCCCTTTGCCTGCTCTTTTGTATTTTATAAATCGTTTTACTTTGAATGTACAACTGTATTGTCCTCATAGGCTTCATTTAAAACTTTCAACATCCTTGTTATTGAGAGAAGTGCAAACAGATGCTTAAACTTAATTAAAACAAGATGTTGTGCCATTTCATTCAATGAGACCCTCTACACAGTAAAATCCTAAGAGTTAAATTAACTCTACTCGGAGTATATTTGGTCCCACTCTATATAGAGTTAAACCGACTCTGAGAAAGAGTAATTTAATAATCTATTTTCTTCATGTTTTTCCAAATCTGCATGGAAAATGCAAACTAAATATTAACTATTCAGAGAGGGACCAAGTCCACTCCAGAAAGAGTAAAAACAGACAAAAAAATAGACTGTTTAGTTCAAATAGACTTATTTAAATAACTCTCCTTCAGAGTTGGTTTAACTCTATATAGAGTGGGACCAAATACACTCTGAGTAAAGTTTACTGTGTAAATGTCTTCTTCACCATTTTACCTGAAAAGTGTGTATTAAAATGTACTGAAAATGTTTTAGATAAATCCAGAACGTTAAACATAATCCTTTGGATTCTTGTTCTTGAATTATGCAACATTTAAAGCTCCCATCAACTCACCGAGCTTGACCGAGCCTCCGAACAGAGATCCTTTGTCGAAAGCATCTTTCCAGGTGAATGTGAGACATAACTGCAACAGAAAATCTAGCATTTATTTGAGATAAAATGTATAAAAATAAACAGCATATTGTATTTTTATGATAAAATACATTTTTCACTTTACTTTTCATGCTCAAGTCCTGAGGATACGCCTCATTGTAGAGCTAGTTACACAAATTATGCAAAGTTGGTGTGTGGTAATCACCTGTCGTGATATATCAGAGCACACATGTAGAAAAAAAAACATCTATTTCTCACTCATTCATGTGGGTTTGATTTTTCAAAATGAATGATCATTTAGACTATAATAATAAAAGAAACTGAAAAAAAGTTACGATTTCTTGTGTGTCCCGAAGCCAACTGATACACGGACTGGTACCAGTACACAGACTGAGTGTTGGCGATCGCAAGATAATAACACGGGCCAGAAATAATGTTTTTAAACAGCACACAAGTTGAATTATAGCTTTCTTTTCAAGCAAGCTGCTGTTCAAAATAAATGTGTATTGTGCAAAACGGTGTGTAATTTTTCACAAAATGGCGAATAAATGTATGGCATTTTGGGGGAAAACAAGATATAGACTCTTTAAAATACAAATCTACAATCTTTATAGTTTTCATGTAAACTCTTTCTTGGGGAAGCCAACACCGTTTCCCACTCAATTTAACATTGATGGATTTATAGAATCAAACTGTTGGTTTATAAAATTTCAGGAAGCACCATACCTCTGGAAAAGGGAATTTGGGCTCAATTGCACAGAGCTGATCATAGTATCTAAAGTGAAAACAGAAACAGACACATGTTAGAATGTTTGGGGGTTTAGAAAGTCACTGTTGTATTTTCAGCTGAGAGAGATAATTTGGTCATGACAGCACCCTCATGTGACTCTTAGTCTGCAAACAGGAACCAACTGTCACTGCTATGCAACGTTACTTAATCTCACCGTCACACAGGGAACTAGTGACACGCGTCACAAAATGAAGAAAATAAACCTTCTAGAAAAAAATATGTTCAATCCTCTATATAAAAAAAAAAGACACACAAACGGAAACACCCAAGAGGTATTTGTTATTCAAACCAAACAACGTTCAACCTGCACAACAAAGCAGCTATTCATCTTGAGCACTTGGCACGGCTACAGGTAGCCACACAAAAACCATGTAACCCTATAGCAACACATTCACTCTCCAGATGGCCAGTGCGTTTACTCTCATGCACTCAATTCGGAATGGCTTGAGAAAACGTAGTCTGGCATGAAAAATAATAACTCTTCTTTGTGAAACTTTTATATTTATACTCATACCATGATTTAATGCTAGTCACAACACTCTAGAACACTTTTTTTGGACAAATTAACATGTATACATTGGTCTCTGTTTGCATGTTTCCATGCCACAATATATGCAGCTGTGAAAAGGTGAAAAGGTCATGTTTGCTTTCAATTTTCTTGTTCTTAAGTCTTTGAAAACAAAGGTGAAATAATTATATTGATCTATGAAAACCTATATTTGTGGCCAGAAAAAGAGAGGCAAGGTTAGGCAAATAGAGTTGAGTCCATGGTGAGACCAACATCACAAGATATTTGTCTTGTCATGTATGTATTACAATCAAAACACATAAAATGGTCTTAATCTGAGGAGGGAGTCTGTGTAAGCAACACGGTTCAGCCTTCTCTGGAATTAAGTGGCCACTGAACTCATGCTGGCCTTCTAGAAGAGACAAGATGCAGGTTTTGGAGATGGAAAGAGAAAAGTTATAGCCATGATGGACAAACACCAAGGTTCAAACCTAGACAGGATGTCCACATCACACCACTATTTTTAACATGGGATTTCCTGGGGTTTTTTCCAAATTCTATAGTTGATAAAAGCCTCAGTTCCATGTCATTTTAGTTACCACGACACTATATTGTGAGCATTTTATTAAATCACAATGATTTCAAAGTTTAATTACGTTTAACAGTTTACCAAGCTAAAAAAACACCTACATTATTGATCCTTTCATTGATTCTTCAAAAAATCTAGTCATAACTAGTACTCCTTGGTCAAAAGTTTCTTTTAAGGATTTAACTGATGCAGTGTTTTTTTTATTTAAGATCATTGATTTGGTACGAAATGTGAATTATACTTTGTGAAAACTTTTTAGGTTAAAACACATTTAAGACTAAAAGGATATTGAAATGAACCAAAGTTGACTGAAAACCCGTGGGAGTAAAGCCGGATTTACTAAACAAATTAACCAGAGATTTCCTCCTCCCTTCCAAACGCAACCATGTCAACTGTAGACACACATACAGCTATACATAAGTTTTTTTCCCAGCTATAACTATCTTAGAAATGATGCGTCACTATAGCGTTGGTTACGACATCCCCACCCCGTGCTCTTCAAACAAATGACGTAATGATGTCAGAACAACACAACCTCGACGATGTTCCTTTTAAAACACATTTCCAAATTGAGTATAGCAACTAATATAAAAAAATCCTTTAATTTGGATACTATATTTTTACAACGAAACACTTGGCGAGGTCAGGTCGAATGACACACCTGAGTCACGAACAACCCGGAAGATGGTGACGTAGATCAATGTGAAGATTACCTGCCCAGTTTTCGATCATTTTAAAGGTTAAGGTAGGAATTACACGAATAAATGAATGTTTGTTGAAGTGCCAGTAAAATATTTTAAAGTTACTTTGCTCATAAAATGATATTCCTAAAATATCTTATGTCAAAAAACACAGAAAACGCCCAAATTAGCGTTTAAGAAGTGTTTGTTTTATATTGAAAGCTCTTGATTATTGGAGCTAACGTTACTTTTATAAGTTGCCAGCATTCATTTGCAGGTACGCTGTTTAACAAAAATTACCAAGACACTTAGAAAAATATATATAAAACATGTGATAGTGAAAAATATGTTTTAGAGTGTGTGAGAAAGTTGTCTGACCGCATCAGTATCTCCAGAGAGCTCTCGTGCTTGTCAAGCGGCCTCCCCAAAACACTTTTGCGCAGCTTGTTGACCTCCTCCACCGCGCGAAGATACTCCGCTTGTTCCTCGCCGGGAGGATACGTGGACGTTACAAACTTTGACAGCGGTTTCACGAGGTCGACTTCGGTCGACTTCTTCAACGGGACCGAAATAAACGTAGCCATTCTGGCCCTTGGTAACGACAGTTCTACTGGAAAATGAGGGCGCCGCAGACATACAAAAACAAAGGCTGAGCACTTCCTGGTTATCTTTAGTGCGTCACCAAACGTCGGATGTGCGGCACGCGCAGGCGCAGTAGTCGATAACGAGAGTTTTTCCACAAAAACAAAATGAACAATAAAAAACATGTAGCGGATTCATTTTGTCTGACTTAAATAAACTTTCGCTGTTTGTATAAATGTTATTATAATTACTAATAGAAATATTTAGTATACTAATAACCAACTTTTGCTAACACAAATTAAAAATGGTTACCAACTTGGACATGTTAACGTTATAAGTGATATTCATGACGCATTTAAATGTAATACAAAACCCCAAGACAAAGATCTTCACTAGGTTTAATTTCATATCTGTATAATTTAAGTAACCCCCTAGTGGTTATTTATTTTCTCCCTTTGTTTTTATTTTGCTTTTCTGGCAAATGTTTAATATTTCTACATGATTTAAAGCGTTAAATGTCTGTTAAACAATACATTTTGAGACTGTAAGCACTTTAAGTATATTGTACTACGATAGATTTGTTGTACATTACTTTGCCAACAAAATGAAAGATAATTGACAATATTTCACAAATATTGCGATACATTTCTTTACTTTTGGTAATTTTTTTCACTTTTCAACAGTGCAGTTTTTTGAACAATACATCAATTTGAAGAGTTTGTATTCAAACATGTAGTACAGATACATGCTTAACATTATTAAGTCATAAAAGTTCAACTCTATCTGTATTATTTACATATTCACTTTTCCATAATAAAGCAGATGAAGTATGTAAACAATATCAACTTTAACCCAAATAAAACACAACAGAGAAAATATGAAAAGTATTTTATTTCTCGTACAGGCATCAACTGTGAACATGACGGTGGCTCCTCAGTTCAGGGAGCTTCTATTGACAGTGAAATGAAGATTTATGAGAATCATCAGCAAAACACAGAGGACAGTTCAGTGATCCATGGCATTTGAGGGACAGAATGAACACAACGTTCACAGAGCTAAAGGGAAAGTTTACACAAAAGGTACTTTACTATACGCCAGCAACTCATCTTTTTATTCATCTGCACTAACACAATTAATGAAACAAGCATATCAACCTCTCAATCAACGGCAAGTGAAAAATAAATCATTGTAAGTGCCCACAGTCATTCATGTCAAGAACACAACTGTGATTAATTTTCTATTTTTGATTTCTTGGCACAAATCTTCTTTCATCAATAAATAAGGGCTTAACCACTTGAGTCAAACTGATTTAATTAGATTTTAATTACATTTCGAAGGCTTTAAACAATGGAGAACAGAACTATGTGTAACACACGTAACCGTGATTCATTCAAATTAGTTCCCATACAAGTTTTTAAACTCATGAAGACGAGTACATTTTGAGTAAACAATCCCTTTAATAAGTTCAGCCATTTCTCAATTCAACAGAGTATACACCACAGGTCTAAGTGAGCATCCAACTACATCACAAAATCCAGTGGAGTGAATTTTAGTGTGGTTTTAGCTTCAGTGCAGACCCGCTCATTCTGCTAATGTTTGTGCACATATCCAAGTGTAATCGTCAAAAGGAGACAGCATTCGTACAACCACGCTCCTCTATAAAGTGGCAATAATAAGCACAGCACATGCCATAACACAGCTGCTCAATAAATGACTACTGAGAGAGACATGACCTGAAATGTGTCATTTTTAGGAAAACAATTCAAAATGTCTGAAAGGACGACACACTAGATGCAAGTGATGGTGGTATGTTGCCCCTGTGCTCACATGAGTTTCTTCCGAAGAACGGAGACTTGAGAGTTAATAACATGGTATAAACAAATAGAAATCGAACGGCTGTTTTAATGGTTTGGATCAAAAGGATGAAAAGCGTCCATTACTCGCTTTTACAGGCCATAAAAATCTTTGATTTCCAAAATGGTACAACTTAAAAAAAAAAACAAAAAAAAAAACACAAGCAAATAGAAAAAAACCTATAAAAAGAAACTATTAAGACATGCAGGACACTCAAAAAGGATGCCGCAAGCGGAGCGGACACACTCTGGATCTGCTTAATGGTAATACGCAACAATTCAGTTATGTTGGCTTTTCTTTTAATCATCCTGACTTTTTACTAAGTTTCCCCAAAATTTAACGCTTCTATTGGAATCTGTGTTTTTAGTTGTTGTTTATTTGTAGTCAACATGATAAAAATGTTTGCCGTCTTTTCCATTTGCATGTGTTTAAGTTACTGCGTGCCATCCTCCATCCATGTCTAAAAAATGTACTGAAATTGTAAATATAAGTTGCATCGGATATGTTACAAAAAACGAGTAAACGAGCCTTTTTACTGATGTAACTGCATGGAATCACCACACCAAAGAGGAAATCCTCCCAAACCCCAAGGAGCATCGGAAATCTCAATCAATCAAGACATTCCCCAATTCCACAGGTCAACTGCCTCCTGGTGGTTGGGAGCATTTCTGTTCTATTTTGTTGTTGTATTGTGAACATAGTATCAACAGCATTGTAGCCACTCCACTTCACACAAAGGAGACCAACAACTCAATCTTAATGACATGTTTTAACACAAAAGGCATCTTTTACAACTGGAATCATGGTCTTAAATAGTTGGTGGTGATGGTGGATAAAAAAAAAATTACAGGCTTTCAATTACTAGGAGAACTGTATCCATAGACATAAACATGGAAAGACGTCTAAAAGTAACATTGGCGCCAGAAACGCTTGGTCTTGAGACAAGGGAAGAGTTCAGCACTGATCTGAATAGAACTAAGCATTAGCGGCAGCTCACCGTAGTCAAACACAAGGAAATACTTCATCCAGATAGACATAGACATCCTGCGCATGCCAAAAATCAGGACACCTTCCCCCACATCTGAAAGAAAGCTTGGTACTATCTAGTGAGGGATACCGTAGACATTTTTCAACAACTCACAAACAAAGTCAAGTACTGAACGTTCATTACGAGCCAACGTGAAAATGGAGTCTGAGTGAAGTAAAAGTGGTCATTTCTTCTTCTCTTCCTCCATCTCTCCTCTTTCATCCATTATAAACACACGCGTGCACACACAAACACACACTTAAAAGCCCACCACTCGCTCACACTGGCATCCGCTTAAGTGTTTTCAATATGAAACAAGTTGCACACAGAAGTCAGATTCTAACAGTTAGGAGTCCATCTCTCTTGCTCTCTCCATCTTGGATTGAAAGAGAGAGAGAGAGATTAGGAACAAAAGAGGAGAGAGGAGGATGAAGAGACTGCGGTCAGTGCTGCTGGTCTACTTTAGGATGAGGTGGAAGCCATCACTGGTGTCGTCTGAACAGGAGAGAAACAGAAATGACACATCGGGAGATTTAAATGAGATCAGCTTATAGTAAGTTTGGAGATATTCTTACCTTGTATTACGCTAACAATGAAACTGCTCTCGTCTGGGAAGTTATAAACCATCTGAAATCACAAAACCAATCAGTTTGGCATTTTGAATAGTTTAATATTTAGTTCCTACAATAAAAAGAAAACCACCGGAAAGTATGTGATGCAACCAAAAGAGCTTGATTTGATGCAACAATAAAAACAACATAATTTAAAATGCAGCATTTACTGAAGCGAGTTTACTGAAATAGTGGAAGGGTTGTGTGATTAATCTTTGACATCCTCTTTGGACCTCAACATTCATGGAAGCAATGAAAAAACCTCAAAGATTATTGTAGTTTTAAATGCTATGCACCCTGTAACCTATGTAGAAAAACGTGGCATACACCAGCTTTCATGTTCAGATTGCCCAACAGTGAAATAAATGTGGGAATGTGCGTTTCTCCATCCAAGCTTCATGTTCATTCGTCGTTTGGTGACTCCTATAGGTGACGAAGTGAAACAGCAAGTCTGAGTTCAGTTAAGTCAGGGGTCTGCAACCCAAAATGTTGAAAGAGCCATATTGGTCCAAAAAAAGAAAAAGGAAATATGTCTGGAGCCACAAAAAATTAAAATACATGCTGTATGTATCTATATTAGCCTACTATCAAAATGACTAAGTTGGCTACAAATATATAATGAGTATAACATGATTAAATGTTTATTTCCCTGCAGCGCACCACGTGACGACTCTAGTTTAACATCATTACAATATTGATGAACCATGTTTCAGTGCTTTGATGAAATTAAAGAAATGCAATAAAGAAATCTGATTTTTGATGTCATTTTTATTTTGAGGATTCGAAAAAACAACAAGAAGATGGAATGTGCACAACGTGTCCCTCATCGGGGCAACAAACAGAGTGCAATAAAACGCATCCTGCATTTATGAAAATAAAACAGCGGCCTTTTGAAAAGGTAAAGTATATACCTTTTTGTTTTGTTTACAACAGCCACCTGCCTGGCATCCCTTCTGCTGATAGAAGCATGTGTCGCAGGCTATGACGCAAATCTTCGTTGACAGAAATGCCGAAATTTAATATTTATTCTACACATTTTTACAGCATTGAAAAACAGCATTGAAAAGAATGTTTGTCCTCCAACAGAAACTATATTAAAACAAAAAAATATATTTCCCTCACCCATCTTTTTCCATTTTCAAACATTTTTGAAAAAGCTCCAGGGAGCCACTAGGCAGCGCTAAAGAGCTGCATGCGGCTCTAGAGTTGCGGGTTGCCGACCCCTGAGTTAAGTCTATTGCTTTAGCACTCCCCTAGGATCTTTGAATGCCTACAAAATTTAAAACAATTTTTAGAAAACATGAATGTTTCAGAGATACCTGAAATATACGTGAAAAAGCAATGGGTAAATACAAAAGCTCATAAGCATAGTGTGATTTTACTAACTTATGTATAATAATATCTTTTTATAAAATTAAAATAGCTTTAATCTTTACTGCTGACGTTGTATCACAAAACCTGTTTGCTGTCTGACAGCCTGGTATGTGCAAGATGGGGTCTTTTGATTTAGCCCATTTCAGTACAGTCCATTTCTACCTGAAACGGCAAATAAACTTTGTCAAATTCACAACTAAAGGCATGCAAAGGGAGAGGCAAGAGGTAGTCACACAGCCTTTTGTGTCATTAAGAAATATTTTGGGATTCTGTCAATTCATACTTGTGCCCCCGATGACTTGCCCTAGTGACCAAAAACACTGCATATCGTACGAGTGAAGAGTTTTGAATTCCACCATAAAATCAGACCTTTTTTCTCAGCCATGTCAGCAGTTTTCAGAACCCGAACACAGACTGAATCTGACAAAATTCATATTTTTTCTCGAAAATCGAGCAAAAGACAACGTTCCATTTCCTTCTGTCTAAACTGCTGCCAAAAGCTCAATCAACTCAGTTTCAGAGACTTAAAACACTTGATTTTGTCATTATCTCGCAGTCTACTTCTATATTTAGATGCATGTAATTGAGGCATGAGGGGGTGCACTGCTTTTGTATGTTCGCTCCTTTTAACGTTTAATGGAATGCACAAAAAGAATCTCTGTGTGGGTGCAGATTTACGGCTTTGAATGTTTTAATAAGAAATTCGCACAATGTATAATCTTAATCATTTTAATTTGAAAAGAAACTGGTAAATCAGCAAATATAAATAGAAAAAAAACGGCACAACAGTCAAGAATTATAATAAACTCCTCCATTAACGTAGAGTGACTGTGTTGTACCTGATCTCCCAACAATTATCGTATGGTCTTTCTCACCAACAAGATGGATAACAGAACTGAACTCAACAAAGAACTGAGATTTATCTAGATCCGGATCCAAAACATTATTCAAATGAGCAGATACTGTTGCTTTCTTGTGTTTGTGCATCATCACCTGGTCACTGAGCAGTATGTGAATCCCCGTGGGCCCCTGCTTGTAGACTTGATTGACGAGTGACAGCGGCAGACTCAACACACTAGAAATCTTACGTGTGAGCTCACACGCAGTCATCTCTTCAAGGTAAAGAGCATGGTAAACTACAAACACGCACAAAAAAAATACACTTAAGAGTGCGACATTTGATTATTATAATTATATACATCCACAATTCATTCATAAACAATAAACATACAAATGCAGCAACAATATAAATTAATGTAACTGCATAAACTAAACGCAGATTAAGCCTCAATACAAACATTAAAGAGGTGGATGGTCAAGCTAAACCAACCCATGAAAATATAGAGTAATGATAGGCAGGTTTTAAGGCCTCCCCTCATTAGCGAATGAGAATGCAGGGGAGGCGGGACATATACTTCATTGACCAATGGCAGCAGAGAGGAGACAGGAGGTCAAGCAGAGAATTTGACTCATGACTCCACGGGAGTAATCTGTTACTTTTAAAGAAGTGGAGCGTTCCTTTAATGCTTGATACCATTTTGAATTTACCAGGAATAGCTGCTGGGCTGCTGTGTTCTCCGTTCTTGCTGTGTGAGCGTTTCTCAAGGAGAGGGCTCTCATTCTGAGAGGCTTCCAGAGACACATAGAGCGTCAGCCTGGGACACACCGCCCTGCATCAGACATGCACTTCATTAAAAGCAAGTGAAAACAGTCATATGCCTCATTGTACTTGAACTTGTGCTGTACCTTGACTTAAGTGCATTGTAGAGTCGAATTCCATCGGCTGCACCACAGATTTGGACCAAATCCTCACGAGTTAATTTAAGTAGATCAGAACCTGTGATGAGAAAACACACAAGTATGAAATGGGTGAAGGATGGAATACCTTGTGCGTGTGTGCTGGTACCTGAGAAATGTGTGAAAACACGACTGTATGAGTTGAATCTGTTCTTTAAGAGCCACTTTTGTGTGTCTTGTATGGAAGCGGTGGGACTCAGAGACTGCAGACAGGAAACACTTATCAAATAATGTATTTTACCCTCTATTTAATACTTCTTTGCCTCAAAATCAGCATAAAGTGTTGAGTTCAGGCCACATGCAAAAGACAAACTCAATGCATCTGCTTAAGGAAAGAGTAAAAGTGAGTCACAAACCTCCATAGACACAAGACCAGCAAGATCTCCTTGATGGTTCGGTGAAGACGACTCACTATAAACAAAAACATCAGCAATTGAAAGACTGATTTTTTTTTATAAAAATAAAGACACTTGACATGTAGATTTTAAGGTTGTAAGCAACCCCTTTTCTCCCGCATCTTTTCTTAATTAAAACGCTTCGGAAACGAGCCCTCACGTTGGGGGTCTTCAAGAGTTGAGAAGGGAAGAAGTGAATAAAACTAAATAGTTGAGTGCTTCCTGAAATTCCATAGAATGCAACAAAGTTGGATGATAGAACTAGAATTTCTGGCATTGCATTTGAGCGTACAAAATCAATTTGTTTACAAAATTTTCACAATAATCTCCAGTTAGAAACTGGTTCAGATGCTGATTGGCGAATCACCTGTCCGCTACGGTACTGCTCGAGCTGTAGGTGTGCGTGCTGGAGGTGAATGTCACCGGAGCTGCTGTGCTAGGGCTCACATAAGTATTATCTGGCCACGGAGAGCACTAGAACAGGAAATAGACAGAAAGATATAAAAATATCGACATTTATCATTATTTAACAAATCGACGATGTTCTTGCTTACACTTCCTCTCTTGCTTTTGGCTATGGAGTCTCCACAGTCTGCAGGCAGCGTTCGCTTGCTGGATTTCTTCAGCTCATGTTCCACTGCCTCCTCCATTACGGGTTCCAAACGAGTCTGCTAATACGAAAAAATTAAAAGCCAACTTAAAAACGCGAAATTGTAGTTTTAGTTAAAAAAAAAAAACAACTTGTCGATAAAGATATCCAGTATCATTATGAGGCATCTAAATGTCTTTATATGTCAGCAAAATGTCTCTCAAACAGATTTATTTTTCTAAATTAACTGTTGAAAAGTTGTCCAAATAGTTGATATCAGAGTTTAGCAAAAACTAGAAACACAAAAATAGGGTAATCATTTCTTCACCTTATAATTAAATAAGGCCACATCGCATTTTAGGCAAGTCCTCATCTTATGAATATTCATAAACACATACAAAATAAACAGTCAGCTCTAATAATCCAATTAACAACCTGCTAATATGACATGATTGTAAACGCTTGACATTTTCGGTAGATACAAAACAATGTTGTATCAAAGCACTCCAAAAAAAGCACACTTGAAAGGGTGCTCAATATGTTACACACTAATGAAGCAACCATCTGGTAACTGCAGTCTTTTTAATTTTGTTGAAAACATTAAATTCGACATTAAAACCAAAACAGTTTGAAGATTAATGTTTGACACAACCCAGGACTTACAGTGAATGATTTAAGAGCAAAGCAAACCATTGTTTCCGTTCAGCTGTGAGAACCTTGCGCATAGTTTCAAGAGAATCCAGAAATACTCTTGCCTCTGATAAAATAGTGGTGTCATAAGAGGGCTGATATTTTTCTTTCTCCTGCGCCGTCCTCTTCTCCATCTTCTCCCGATCTGTCTTTTGTTTCCTGTCAGCTCCCTTTGGCTGGTTACAAAACATATTAGATCTTTTAAGTGAGAACTTCATATGAAAGAGCCCTAAATGAGAACCAAGAGGTATAATTTCATGTTTAGCCATTTTGTAAGTTCACATAAGAGTTGTGGGTTTTCCAATTGTCAGATGAAGGGTTGGGGCTAATTTCAATAATAATAATAATAACATATTTATATGTTGTATACAACAGATCATTTACAGCAATAGGAAAACGAGCGAACAAAAAATTATAAAAATGCTAAATATGACACACAAAATGAGAAACTACAAAGATCATCATCCGGATTTAATTATATTTGGAACCCCTGCCTGAATAGGTTTAGCTGACTTGAAAACAACAGAGCATTGTGCTATTGCATCTGGAAGGGGCTCCAACTAAACAGCTGAGGAGGAACAAAGTACGGTATGTGTGAAGATTTTTAGTGCTTTGTAGGAATGGGGGTAACCCTTGCAGCGGTTTAAAAACAGGGCTGAACCCTGGCAGCTCCACTATACTAAAGGATGGTTTTCTCATTATCTCAGTAGTTTACAAGTACAAATGTTTCAGCAGAAACAGGAGTTGTGTATTTGAGCCATTACAGAGTGGACAAGTTCATCAAGGATCTATTGGACCACAGTTGTGCTATTATTGAGTTGAAGCTATTATTGCTTGGAAGAGATGTGTAGCCATGAGTTGTCAGAATTGTTAATCTCTTAATTCTGTTCTTTTAATAATCTTTTCTGATCGAGATTTCTTGGCTGTGTTATCATGAAATCACTGAATGAAGTGCAGATGCTTTTCGACGTCTTTGCACGTGTTTGCTTCCACTGTTAATGGTGAACACCTAATGTGTTAAACAAATATGGCTGTACCTAAATTGATGTTTTCCCAATTACATACCTGTACCAAAATTCAATATACTACCTTGTTTATTAGAATCAAACTGATTGCGTGATTGATTGCTTCTAGTACAAAGCAAAGATGTCTTGGCCTTCTTAGGAAGATTTCACTTCCTACGCCAAAAACAAAAGTCACACATCTGGGCAAAGGAGATTTAGACCATATTTTAGATGTTCGAGGGAGTCTAAACAATAATCATTGATTAGTATAAGAGTCTAGTGAAAAAGAAAAAAGTTATGGAGGAATATAACCTGCAGACTTTAACCAAGCCCTATTTGATGTTTCTGTGCACATCGAGAGTGTTTGCAGAAGCGTGTGGTTTAAGACCTTAAAGACTTTGATCTGGCAGCTGGCAGAGTGCAGATGCTCCAACTCCTCTCCGCTTTCATTGTGTCTGAACGTGTCAATCTGAATCCGGAAGGGAACGCCTTTCTCTCCTCCGTGTTTCCGCGGTGTGAACTCTGTACTGATGCAGTGAACCTGGAAAGTGATTCAAGAATGACAAAGATGCACTATTCTTGAGCACACCTGAACCATGCCTGCATCACCATTGGTAGTATTTCTGCACAAATCTGCCAGATGCATTAGTGATCATCTGGAAAGATATTCCTGTGTTTGAAACTTGATCAGATGTATCCAGGGTTAAGTTGTAATGTCAAGGAGTCTCTATCAAACATGTCTGAGAGTATAGGATCATCTGAAAGATAGTGTCTGAGGGGATTTCTGAATGCTTCTATTCATTTATCATCTTTTTACACAAAAATTACAAGTTCTGCCACTATTTGGTAACGAAACATATGCTGCTTAACTGGCTTAACTTGGTAAAAAAAACTCCAACCTATTTGCAATTGTATGGATCAACTTTCCTTTGAAAGAACATGATTCAAAGAAACACTGAAAAAAAAAATATTTTGGTGTGTACCTGCACAAATACAGAGGCACGCTTGTTAAGATCCCAAAGGAACTCTGCTGCGTTTAACTGTGAAGGATGCGCCCGTGGCTCTGTGATACCGACTGACATGGGGATATCTGGAAAAGACATTGCTATATTCAAGGTTTTCCAAGGTTTTATGTAACACAGTAAATTGATCCAGAAGATGAAACAAAGTTAATCCTCAAGCTCTGACCGATGTCTAGAAGGCGGTCGCCAGGACGGTTCCACTTCCACCCCTCCAGCTGCTGATGCTCCATGTACTGGAGCCTCCGGTCATGGAAAACCACACGAACTATGCTCTGATAGACCAGACAAAAAGTCACAAGCCATCAGATAAAGCACATTTTTAAGGAATAAAGCAATAAGCGCATGTATAGTATAAAGAAGAATATATTCTTTATGTTACGATTCTGTATTGTAGTCGGCACAAATAGTTACATTGAAAATTTCATGTCACAATTATCATCATAAGAACATCTCCAACAAAGAACAACTGCTTTCAATGATTCTTTAATATTGGGAAGAACAAAATGTTTCAAGTTTTATTTAAAAACATAAAAAAGGCCTGAAATTCTCTACATTAACTACGATAAAATGGAAAAATGAAAAAAAAAAAGAACACACTAGCTCCCACCTTCACAGTGCTATTGTTGAGTTCAGGCATCTCTCCCTTCTTCCTGTTATCCAGCAGCCGAATCTCATAGGACTGCCCTGATGGATGGAAAGGTGACTAGTTAAACAACTAATCTGCCATCTTAAGGCAGGGAGCATCATTGCATCATTAAAACCTCAACCCAGACTATGATTCATCCGAATAGTCATGCGAATCTCAATTCGAATTGGTGTGGAGACAACTTGATTTTGTTGCTGTGATGTTCTTGTTTGCTAATAATCTGAATGAGATAAAGTAATAAAGTTGAAAGCTCACCTTGGTTCAGATAAGTCAGTGTTTCCTCATGGAGTTTAACCGCTGGCGATGTAGCAGCGCAGAGAACGTACTGAAACGGAGGATTTTTGATTTCGTCAGACTCCACGGGAAGGCTAACATCCTCTTGCTTGAAGATGGGCAGAGCCAATACGTCGCTAAAAAAAAAAAAAACACAGAGATTAGGATTTGAAATGGAAGCCACATACAGACCTTGGTTTCTCAATATGTAATGGTCGTCATGGGAACATCGCAGATGGAAGACAGAAAGGGATTTTCTCTGATAAGAAATAATTTGAAATACAGAAAATGCTTAATACAGAAAGTTCTAATAGCATCATTCTAATTTATGTAACTGTAGGAAATCCTATTCCTGGTGTAAAATGTGGCATATAGCTATACAGAGTCTTAACATTATGTTTATACATCATTATTTAAAACACCAGACACAGTTAAAACTACATTAAATAAATCCAGAGTTTCGGGAATAGAACCCTTCTCCCTGTGCAATCGCGCATTTTTTATGCGTCCAGCTAACCACTTTCAAGGGAAGGGGGATTTCAATACGAAAATGCATGAGCTAAAAACATGTATTTATCTCATTATCTCATCAGCTTTCCATCAGTTAATAAAATATACATACTTCTGAACTAAAATTTTTTTTTTTTTAAATAAACAAATCAGACTTTTCATTATATATTAGCCCGCAACTACTCATTAGATGGATGTATAAAATTAACCAAACCAACATAACCAGTCTTAATCTGAAGATATTTTAATATCTATGTAATCCCATGATACACTGGACCTTTATATTAAAGCTGATAAATCAAGGTTTGCTTGGAGAGATCTGAGCAGTGACAAATTCCAATTTTCATCAATTTTTTACCCTGCAAATGACCAGAGTTGACCCTAGTCTTAAAAAGCCATGGAGATAATAAAACCATCTACAATGTTTGTAATCAGTACAGACAGACCTATAATGCACTGGTCTTGCCAAGGTGAACATCCACAAGAGAACCTAAGAAGTAAATGAAGCAGACGTTGCTTTGCAAGTGTTTTCTGAAATATGAGCACGGTCACTGTTACATTCCGTTCCACAGGGGCTCATTCCACATGATCTCCAGTTAGATAATCAGCATCTCACACAGACACACTCCAAAACATCACATCAGCACCCCATCTTGGCACAGACACAGAGAAGTGATCAGCACTCGCTCCATGAAGCTTCAGCAGACAGCTCTGGTTCCCTGGGGAAACTATACATCATCAGAAAGTGTTCTACTGCGTAACTTCTCACCGTTTCCCAACACTCAAACACAGTGTCATTGGTTATGACATTTAGTGTGAAATTTCTATCAACTCGAGATGAGAAACAATGCAACAAATGCAAAAATCCTGCAGCTTGTCATTGAATGATTGATGTGAATGTGGGTTTCATGGGCCTCAGGGCGCAAGGTTTCCATTCATGATTATTTTAAAGGGGGGCTGGATTTAAAAACACAAGTAAATGTGCAAGTAGACTCAGGCTGACGGAGATATGTGTGAACAAGGAATGTGCAGGGTGATGAGGAGCAGAGAGAAACTCAATAGCACACATGCGCAGACATAAAACTTTGCCACCGTCTCACACAACACCAGCTGAACCCAACCCTAGATTGAACTCAGAGCCTCAACCCTTTTACACTCCATGCAACACACCATATTACCACTGCAGAACTTTAATGACTGGGTGTATAACGTCCCTTCAAGTGTCCCTAGGTGCACCAGCACAAAAGTTAGGTGCACCCAAATTTTCAACCGCATCACTTTTAACACCGCATTTTCACAAGTTCACTTTTTTTAGTTATCTATTTTTTTTTTTTAAATCACTGTCCATATAGACAATATTGACTTGAAAATGATTAACTAACAACCTGGTCAAAATAACGTTCTTTATTTGAAGCACAATTCTACAAGAAAGGTAACTAAAACTTACTGAAAAAGTGTTTAAAGTGCTTTACTGAGCTGAAATTTAAACTTTAAACTGATTTTGGTCCCTAAGAAGAAGCAGCAAATCCTTTCTTTGACAGCATTAATTCCTAATTAAACAAATAAAAACGATAATACCATTTACTACCCAGATCAAGAGTTTATAATGCAGCCTATTTATTTATTTATTTTTTTTAAGTGTCAGAATATTATGGTTAATGCAGTAACGAGACGGTAGGCATATTATTGACATAGGCTCCATGACATGACATGGCTTACCTTGGGCATGAGCATGCTCGACCTCGCTGTGTTCAATAATATATTCATCGGTCTTCCTCTCCGCAAGATACGACTGTACACAATGATGCATTCCTTTGTGGCGATATATGTGTCTCCGTCGATCAGGAACGATCAGAAATTGTACTGTTCGCAATTTGCACAGACGTCTTTTTTTCAATGTATCTGCGATGACACCTATAAATTGGGTGCGCGCGACATCATTGCTGTACATCGGGTTTACGTTCAAGCCATTTTTCTTCATAAGAGTTATTTCGGACCTGAATTTAGTGAAGGGGAGTTCTTCTTTTGCAATATTGTAGGCAACGTAAAACTTAATTCTCATCTCGGCCTCGTCTGATGATCTGTTTGAAAGGCAGCGGGGAGAGGGGACACTTGAGCAGTGCATTTATCGCGGCATGTTATGTGTTTTATAGAAAAATTCTAAAGTTTATAGTTTCAATTCTAAATGTATTAGAGCCAGTCACAGGGGAGGTTGATGGCACCGTGTCAGAGCATTGGTTATGATTTTCACGATCAGGCCCTAACTTATCTTTCTTAATGAAAAATCTGTTCTTTTCATCTTCTCTCGAAATCCACGGCTACATCCACTGTGTACCTGATGGACTCACCTCTCTCTGTCTGACTGCATCACGTGCATTTTCAAACGTACGTTCACACACATACAGGAATATCTGGACCACGGCCAATCAGAGGGGGGTTGGGACGGGATACGCTCTTCACTATCTCTGAAAGGTTTAGACTACGATAAGGGCCTAATGTGTGTCTGTTGTTGAACAACAGGGAGACTCACGGAGTTTCGTTTTTTCCCCCTCGAACGACGCGTCGCACCGGTGCAACCTTTGATTTTTTTTTAGTCGCACCATTGAGAAATTTAAATTGGTCGCACTCTAGAGCCCTGCCAAATGCGCATTGTGGTAAAAGTACTCACACAGCTGAGAATTAAATGCTGGCTCTTTAACAAGTAAAAGCTGAAGGGATAAAATGGTTATATATATATATATATATATATATATATATATATATATATATATATATATATATATATATATATAT